>OV651833.1:2597338-2619758 GCA_927349885.1 Psylliodes chrysocephalus
ATCGCCAGGTATCTGGATAAATATTTCTGTTGCATCCAAAATAAGTCTTGTTTTTTGGTACTTTTGTTTAAAACATTCTGGCAGTTTTTCTTTTATTAATTGGACACTTGCCCAAATTGGAATTTGTTTAAAATAAACATAAATAACATTGATCAAAAATCTAAAAATATTGGTGATTGTTGCTGAACAAACATTATATTTGTTGGCCAGGTCTACTACTAGTAGTCCAACTCGAAGCCTACTGAGTACAAGAAATACTTGTGTGTTAAAATCTAAACTATATAAACTTTCTTTACTGTGAGGATTAATTTGCTCTGATAACATCTTTCCTTGTACAATTATATTTGAAAACATTTTATATTTTTTAGGTTCGTCAAACCCAGTAAAAAAATCTAGAAGGTATGGGTCTTCCAAACACCTTTCTACCGTTTTATATTTTCCCATTTCGTTTAATTTTAGTTTCAAGTCAGTGTTCTGCCGTTCTAACTCATGAACATTCATTTGTAAATAATTATGTTTTTCTGAACTACGAACATACGAATAGGAATGCTCGTCATAAATTTGATTTATTTCTAAAATAATAAAACGTGTTAATAATTATAAACAATACTTACTTGTTTTATATCTCGAAACATTTTACCATGCTTTTCAATGTGCAAAGACTCCTGCAAAACCGAAAAATGGGTATCACAAATCCTTTTCATACAATACTTCTCGAACTCGGTGGTAGTTATATTAAGTTTACTCATCCAAACTAATGCTATTACTCTGTTTTTGGGAAAGAGGTGGAAAGACATCATTCGAGAAGTGTTGGGACATTGATCCATACAACATTTCCAGCAACCACTAAAGCAATTAACAATTAACTAATAATAATCGGAAATTACCCCAAATAATACTGATAATAATCAGAAACCACTTCAACACAATATCCAAAATGCTAGAGAAACCCGTGAGACCCACTCTCGCAGGCAGTCACTAGATTCAAATATTATTTTCTAAAATTGGATAAATATTGGAATCCCCCTATAATAGTTTTGAAAATTACGGACTCTACTGAAAAGTAATACAAAATGTATTCTTACTCTGGTACCAATCAATTTTTTACCTGTTTTATAGGAAAAATGTGAATGCAAATAAATTATATTTTAATAATTTCGAAAATTTCGGAAAAGAAAAACCAGTTTAATTTTAATAGAACTAGAATCGGAATGATAAAAAAAGCAAAACTAGACACAACAATAAACACAGCCGATAGAACCATTTTTTCTACCTGGGGGTCGACTCTCGACTTGTAGGAACCATTTCCTATAGGAATTCGTGACACTTTCCTATATGTAGGAAAATGTCATAAATTTTCGATGTATATAAAAATGTCAAAAATTCGTATAGGAAAAAATTCCTACGAGTCGAGAATCGACCCCCTGAGGTACGGTCGAAGCAGCGGGATCCGGAGAGTTTTTGTATTGACTTGTTGCCTGAGTCGATCGTCATTGGGAACTGACTATTTTCCGCTTAAAGCTTTGGTTTTTTTGAACACTTCGTCGCGGTGAGCGGACAGTCCGTCGACCGCTGAGGACATCGATTTTTGTCCGAGGTGGTTTGTTAAATATAGAAAATGACACCTTCTCTATATCTGTACGTGCTGTTTATGTAATATGAATATAAACAAAAGGTACTAAAATGGACGCAAATAAATTGTTTGCGTTATTATTGTTGGAAGAACAAGAGGAACTGGGAATTGCAACCTTCAAAGTTTCCAATAAGCCAGTGGTTAAGTTGTTTTTGTGTCGCGATACAGAAGGTGTCTTTAATACCACTGTGCATCGGAGGCTTTTTGGAAATGAAACCAAATTTAGTGAGTATTTTAGATTTTCTACAGATCTTTATGAATTCGTGTTGAGTTTTATAAAGAACGACATTTTCAAGAAACCTACAAATAAAGTCATAAAGTCATCTGTATATGTGAATTTGTCACTCATTGTTTTAAAAATAATAATATAATTATTTGTATTCACAAACTGTCTCCGCACACATCAACGATTCCGCTAATGTCAAACTCAAACTAAATATGAACCGACTAGTCGCGACAAATCAGCGGCATGACGCCGTCCTGCTCAGCTAAGCGGATTCAAGAAAACAATTCCGATTTAAACACTCTGGTTGGATAAAATCGTCAAAACGCGACGGTCGACGGACTGTCCGCTCACCGCGACGGAGTGCAGTATTGCCGCGACGGTTTTTAAAATTGTACTGATTTTTTTTTAAATGTACTAAATTGGGAAAAAATGTAATAAATAGGTTCTTTCGTTCGTCCCACTGGTGTAGGAATGAAATACACCAACGGACATTATACCTTTCGTTTGGCCCGGTGTAAAATCCACTATATATTCCTGTCGGCGCTGTGGTGTCCACTGGTAGATATTTTCTCCACCAGCTATTTAGCAGGAATGAATTACACTCAACATGTGTATAAGGAATAAGTAGGAACTAAATTAGGTAAATAAGTGTAAGAAATAATATAAAATTATAATGAAACACGATAATAAAGTAGCAAACTGAGTTTATTCCTTAGATAAAAGAGACCGAAGATGTAACATTGCACACTGCGCATGCAGTCTATTTTAAGCCAAAGTAACCCACCAATTGAAAATCATTGTTGCACGACGCCACCCGAATTGCTCCGATTTCCATTCAGCGATCACACCTCCACCTGAGTTTAATCACCATTGACAGCTGTTTTTTGATTTATTTGTTGGTATTTTAGCAATTTAAAGTGTTCTAGTTATTCAATTTCAAGTTCAAAATGTCACGATGTATCTTGAAAAATTGTATGTACTTATAATACAAGTACTACTGTTATGAATATATTCGTTTTCAGCGGTAAATATTTATTAACGTTTTGACATAAAGCGCCATGATTCTCTGGGCTGAATACTTCAGATCCGCATTAAGGGGTTTCAATAAATATTAAGCATCAGATTTAATATTACTTACATAAATTTACAAAAGGGTAAAATTTTGAACATTTAATTTAAATAAATAGTAAATAGGCATTATTGCTAACGAAATTTTGTATTTAAATAGTAGTTTTATAAGAATGTTTTCTAAAGGTAGTTTTTAGCCCTTTTTGGTAGATAAATAAGAGGTAAAGAATCATAGTTGCTAGCTAAATTTTATTTTTATAAGGTATTTTTATAAGAATATTAGATGAAATACAGGATGACCTACTTAAAATTTCAAGGTTCATCTTATTTGCGGTCAAATCGAAAGTGACATTGAATTTTCAGTCTTAAAACAAAGTAATCTAGTATAAACAAAAAAAAATACTAAAGTTACAGGAGTTAGGTCCGATTCCACCGTTGTGTTAAACGGAGATTAAAATGACAGTGTTAATGTAAAAATGTCATTTTAAACTTCGTTTAACACAACGGTGGAATCAACCCTTAGTCACGTTAATAAAATGTTACATTACAAACCCCTAAACAACTCGAACATAATTTTCGTTTACTAAAAAAAATCCAAAATTTAGCAATATTTATTTATTATACAAGCGAATGCGATTTCAAAGATAACTGGATCAAAAAATCCGAATCTCTAAATTTTGGAGCTAAATGCTCAGATAAAAGCAAGCGACCGATAGGGGTTACAAAAATAATCGATTTATCGATAATTCTGATATTTTTTAATGAAAATCGATTTATCCGCTGTTTTTAATAAATTATTTTCGTTTTTTTTTTTAAGATAATGTATTAATCGATTTTAAAGGAAATACAGAAAAAGTACATTTATTCAAAATTATCGATTTATCGTTTAATCGGTTTTTTAATTATTTGATTATTTTCGATTTTTCAAAGATATTATATGAAAATAATCGATTGAATATAATCGGTTATTTTACATAATCGATATTTTGGTTATTTTTTAAAATTATCGATTTATTGGATAATCAGCTTTTTAATAATCAATTATTTTCGATAATCGAATAATCAATTTCAAAGGAAATATGAAAAAAGGATTATTAGAAAATAATAGATAATTCGTTTTATTTTTTGGAAAATCGATTTATCATAGAATCGGCTTCTTAATTAATTGGTTATTTTTGATTAGGCGATTATTTTGGAATTATTGATTATTTTTGGTATTTCAAAGATAACCGAATTATCGATTTTAAAGGAAATACAATAAAAATAGATTATTGATAATAATCGATTGATCGAAAATAATCGATTATTTAAAATAATCGATCATTCTGTTTTTTTTGAAAATCGATTTGTCAGTTAATCGACTTTTTAATTAATCGAATATTTTTGAAATACAATAAAATAGATTATTGGTAATAATCGATTTATCATAGAATCGGCTTCTTAATTAATTGATTATTTTCGATTAGGCGATTATTTTGGAATTATCGATTATTTTCGGTATTTCAAAGATAATCGAATTAACGATTTTAAAGGAAATACAATAAAAATAGATTATTGATAATAATCGATTGATCGAAAATAATCAATTATTTAAAATAATCGATCATTCTGTTTTTTTTTTAAATCGATTTATCAGTTAATCGACTTTTTAATTAATTGATTATTTTTGATTAATCGATTATTTTCGATTTTTCAAAGATTATCGAATAATCTGTTTCCATGGACAAAAAAAAATGGTTTATTTGAAAATAATCGATTATTTAAAATAAACGATAATTCTATTTATATTATGTTTTGTAAACACTGATTTATCGGTTAATTGGCTTTTTAATTAATCGATTATTTTTGATTTTTCAAAGATAATCAAGTAGTCGATTTTAAAGGAAATGACAAAAAATATATTGTTTGAAAATAATCTATTGATCGAAAATAATCGATTATTTTCAATTATCGATAATTTATTTCGATAATCACTCATCCCTAGCGACCAAATGACTTTTAATAGATTTAAATTTTAAAATGTTATCTGGTTTCAGACATATGCATTTCTAGAGTTTTATGTGACTCATCCTTTATAATAAATAATATTCTTAAAGAAAAAAGCCTTAATATACTTTTTCTGAGGTTACAATACAAAACAGCATTTTCTCATTTTGACTAATTTTTAATAGCCGTAGAAAAAATATAATGTTCAACTCATAAGGGTAGATTTGCAGTATTAGCCTGCGCACATGCTATTTTTATAATACTCGTAGACAATGAGTAACATTTTTTGCTCTATTAACAATATATTCTATTTCAACATTTTACTGTAATCTCTTGCAGAAAACTCCGTAGTAAATAAACGCTAACGAAATATTCTATAAAAGGTCTTCTCTTTACATAAAATGTCGTGGCATCTGTTTGATATTAAAAAATCACGATAATTTGATTTCATAATACAAAATTCGATTAAACACCTTTTAAATAAACCTAATAGTTCATATGCTGCGTTTGAGAATCCACATCGGATGCATCTGAGATGTAAAAAATCTTTGATCACGTGGTTCAGTATACGTAAATGTAATGGGACAGATGTGTCCGATGTGGATAAAAAAACGCTCGAGATGTAAAAAATGCATCCGATGTGGATTCTCAAACGCAGCATTTGTACGAGGTCGGACGCGGAGAGCGCATAGCTGCGTATCCGATATCGGACATGGAGCCACTGCCTATTTATTTTCGTCGTGCCAAGTGCATAAAGGAAAAGTAATATTTACATATAAAAAACTAATAAACAAAGTCCGGTCCCTGTCACAGAGTTCGGGTTGCCGCGTGTCGCCGCCCAGTTCCCCCACTCCGTTAACCCTTCTTTAGAAATTGGCAACATTTGCGCAGGTTTAAAACCGGTGTATGTTATATCTCTGGTCTCTTTTATCTAAGGTTTATTCCAATCGATACAACGAATATGTCTTGACTGACTAAAAAACCAAAGCATATTAAAAAAGGAACACTCAACAATCTGCACGTGTGCAGAAATATAGTGGTCCCTTTGTTAAAGAATCCATATAATATTACACAATGCTCAAAAGTATTATAACATTTCATCATATTCCTACATTCGGCAATCCTGCATATAAGTCTGTCCTCAGGCTCTTCGATTGACTGAAAGTACCAACTTCAAACTTGGCATGATCTTTCGATCCTTTAGATTTAGATAATCGTGATTGTGAGACCCATTGATCTCTGGAGATCCGTTGTTCTCGCTGCGATGATTATGGACATCCCTTAATCTCGTCGTGATTATGATCCGATGATATTTTCATCTTAAAGATCCGTTCATCTCTTCATGTTGATTCGTTGATCTCTCGGCCAATCCTGACCATTGGTATATCCTCAGACATAATCGTAAAGTGGGTAAAGTATCTCTAAGGAAAAAATAAAGCATGTTAAATCTAAGTAAGAAACATGTGTTAAAAATTTTGTAAGCGAAATTCACTTATAGGCAACGTTTGAAAAAAAAATCAGAAGCGACTTTCGCTTACAGGCAACTTTTGCCAAAACCAAAAAAATTTAGAAGCGACTTTCGCTTATAGGCGTCTCCTAAAAAAAAATCAGAAGCGACTTTCGCTTATAGGCAACTTTTGCCAAAAAAAAATCAGAAGCGACCTTCTCTTATAGGCAACTTTTGCAAAAAAAAAACATCAGAAGCGACTTTCGCTTATAGGCAACTTTTGCCAAAAAAAAAAAAATCAGAAGCGACTTTCGCTTATAGGCACATCCTAAAAAAATCAGAAGAATTTATAACTTTCAAACATTGTATCATAGAAAAGTAGCAATAATCATCATCATCATCATCTTGATTAAAATTTCCAAACTTACCATTTACATGTTTTAAGTTTTAAATTAACCGAACACCTTCATACCTTTCAAAGTTCGAAATCGGTAAATATCTCTTTATTTTCAATTCGTTCACCGACTATAAGAATGGTCTTAATATTTTTAATTTGCGCAACATATTCTTTAGTAGCCAATTTACAATTTCTTCAATAATAAAAGTGCAAACCTACTACTTTTGGCCATAGTGCTTGGATTGCTGTTCAGCACACCGACAGAAGTCATGCTATTACCGTATCAATACAGCATCTCGAATTTGTACTATTTTATTTCTAGTACTCAACTTCCTACTCTTTAACTCTCTTTTCTTTAAATATTACTTATATAATATAAATATCAGGAAACAAAATTATATATCAATACCTCGTCATAACACATCTAGCTGTCAAGGTACATTTTCAAATAATGTCAGAAAATACTTCAATTTAGAACCAGAAAATTTAAAGATTCTGTCTTTATCTACGTTCAAACCAACAATAAAACAATTTATGCTTAATGGAATCTTAAAATTTTAAATTGAAATTCATCCCTTTAATTCTGTCTTCACTATTTCTTTGTTACTTTTTTCCACTTTCCATTATTTAGTTCTAAGATTTATATATAAGGAGTAAATAATTTAAACTCGGGTTAAGTGGAAGATTGAAATCTAATTCCAAACTCTGCCTTTTCTCATAATTCTGTACATAACTTATTAAAAATGTATATTTTTTTTCTTATGTATCTAAATGTCAATAAAAGCAATATTATTATTATTATTATTATTCGGATTTTAGCCATGAGGCCGCACTCCCTCTAGGGGGAACATTAACTCATCCCGGATATCTTAGATATCAAAGGGAATGAGCTCTGTTGGGGCCCTTTCCAGGTTGTCGGGCCCAAAGTCGCCGAGGAATTTTCGTACGATGTTGCAAGTCTTCAGTATCGTTGCCTTTTGTATATGTGTATGTATGTATGTATGTCTGGGAGTAGGTCAAGTTTTTGTAGGTTGTTGTTGAACGAGTGTGGTGTGACTCCTGTAGGTGAAATTATAAACGGCAGAGTAGTAACTTTATCATGTTTCCATGTTTGTTTGATGTCTATCGCCAGTGATGTGTATTTATCTATTTTTTCGTGCTCTTTATTACGAATGTTTGACTCATTTGGTATGGCCATGTCCAGGAAATATGTTGTTTTATTCTTTTTGTATGTTAATGTTATGTCTGGTCTGTTGTGTGCAACTGTTCTATCGGTACATAGTGTAGTGTCCCAGTAAAGTTTTATGTCCGCATTTTCTAGTATTGTTTGTGGGTGGTATTTGTAGTACGGTGTTCGTTCGGTGATAAGGTTGTGCTTAAGTGCAAGTTCTTGGTGGAGTATTTTAGCTGCTGTATTATGCCTCTCCGTATAGTCGGTACCGGCAAGCAGTTTACATCCGCTAGTGATGTGGTCTATTGTCTCTGCAAACTGGTTACATTTTCTACGTTTATCCACTGTTATGGTTGGATCTTTAATAATGTGTTTCTTGTAGTTCCTCGTAGCTATGACCTGGTCTTGTATGGCTATTGTAAACCCTTCTGTCTCCGGTTGTATTTCGCCTTTAGTGAGCCACGAGTATGACTGTTGCTTGTTGATATGTGGTTGTTGCATTGTCTGATAATGTTTGCCGTGTAGGGTTTTTTCTGACCAACGTGATAGTTTTTGTGTTTGGTTTGTTGCGTCATTGTAGTCAACCTGTTGTTGGTTAAGGTTAAGTGGAGTTAATTGTTTATCTGAGGATATAACAGCTGAGTGAAGTGTTGAGGTTTGTTTAATGTAGAAGTACTGACGAAGTTTGTTAAGTTGTTTGTCACGCATGTCTGTTAAGTCGATAAATCCCAATGTCCGAGGTTGTGTTGTTCTTTCAATACATGTATTTGGATGTTGCATTCGGTATTTTGTCAGCATGGTACGGTTGAGTCTATTGATTTCCTCAGTTTCTGTGGTGGACCAGTGGATAACACCAAAGGAGTATGTAAGTAGTGGTATTGCATATCTGTTAATGGCTTTGGTGATGTTCTTCGAATTCAGTTTGGTTTTAAGTATTGTAGCATTTAGATTTTCATAGGGTAAATACTATGATAATTTTCAATATAAATATTATTAAAAGGAAGTAATCTTACTAAACTTACCTTATAGAAACAGTTCATTCTTGGGTATGTTTGGCTTTTACAATTTTGTTTGAATTAAGTAAATAACTTTGGGATTTAATTAACTAAATAAGTTTGTTTGTCAAAATTCAAATTATATATTTATTTTCATAGGTTAACATTTTCTGCCTATGTCACTGAACTAAAATTAGTTCTGTGTCAAAGAGTGGCAGTGTTCTTTTTTTTAAATTTTGGTCTCTGACATTTGGGGTGTCCATATAATATTACAAGTATGAATTGGCTGAAGACTTCGAGATTCGATACCATTTTCATGGTGCAACCGTGCAATTTCTAGTGATGGTTTCTGATTCTAAACATCTGATTGGTCAGAAATTTTAGTCACAGAATGTTTGAGAAGTTGCCTTTCTGTCTTGATAAGTCAATAAGTCAAATTGTCAATTATAAATATGTCATTTCCGCTAATGTTTTTTTCGAGTAATAAGAGGTAATAAAAGGCCTGGAGAGGAAATTGTTGGGGCCATTTTTGCTTTGCCAGTGTTCAAGTTGAATATAAGTTTCCTTTTTTGCATTTTGGTTTGCCAGTGTCATTTTGAGTCTATACCCCGTTTTAGGGGGATCATTCACCTGTGCACGAATAAGGAGCTTTGTATTACAAGGGCATTTTTCCACTGAAAAAAAAAAACCTCCACTTAGGTGAGTTTTTCTGATATTTTTTTTTTGAATTGCGACGCTTCCATGTGGCCAGGTTAAAACGCAGATTATTTTATTAGGGTTCTGTCTGGTTTCTACGATTTGGAGTAGGGTCCCTGACCTGTTGAAGGCAGCTGTAAGTCTGCATGAAAAGCGGAGTTGAGTCCGGTTACTTCCAAACCTCCAACCCTTTTTTTAAAAAGGTGAGTTTTTTTTTTATTACAAAAAATGTTTTTTTTAAATGATCGTGATTGAGACCTTCGTTTTCTTTCACGATAGGGTCCTAGGATAGGGCTAAAGAGTCCAAAGATAGGACATGTCCTCCCCAACCTCGATGGTGATTTTTTTTGTTGGAAAATGATGAAGCCTGGGATATTTTCCGCTCCAAGGACTTTGACGCTGAGCCTCTATGTTTGTCCTGCTGTCACTGTGGAGTCCGGTCTGACCTTCCCAAGTCTGTCTATTTGGAATAAGTCACCCCTATAGTAGATAAGTAGTAATGTCCAGGTCCAGAAGTCCTGTTAATTTTCGTTTAATCCTTTAGTTTGGTTTGGGAACCGAAGATTTGGTAAATAATCAAAATTTAACTATATTTATGTAACTTTAGACAACCCTGTCTTTTTATTTAGCACATATTATGTAGGTACAAATATATATGTAACTGGAACCTACTGTGTAAACCGAAAGTCACGTTACCTGAGGCATATAGAGTATATTTCCTTTTAACGTGGTTCAAACGGTAAATGTTTTTTTGTTTTGACCATGTATACTCAATTTAACTAATTTTAACTTCTTTGTGCCCTTTAGTGTATTTTAGTAAATACATTTTAACATGGTTCAAATTTCAAATGGTATTTTTTGTTTTGTTTTGACCATGTATATTCAATTCAGCTAATCTTAACTTCTTTGTGCCCTTTAGCGGGTTTTAGTATATAATTTATATATTTGATAAGTAATTTGGTTCTTATAGTAAAAATCAACACTGTATTCCAATCATATTATTTTTAATTTTTTTTTTGGTATAAACCTGGACATTTAATGTAAATAATAATTACACCTATTTTATCATCATCTTTAAATTTGATATTTCGGATAGGGATATCTATTAATCTTTTTTATAATAAACATTTTTTAAAAAAAAAGGTAATGAGTTTTATTTATGAGGTACTGGAATGCCAATTTTTCTACAATTTTATTTAGGTTTCTTCAAATTTTCCTGAGACTAACAGCCTTCTTAAAAACTTGGAGTGGCGCCCACTACAAAAATAATTATAAATAATTATTCTTGTTATTTTTTTTTTAATTCACCAAGCCAGTCACCCATAGTGCCACCAGACGAACAGCTGCCGGAGCTAAACACTATATCTTTCCTTCAGGAAAATATAGGGTATACATATTGGCGTTTAACGTGGGGCCCTGGTTTTTGATTGTTTCACTTAGCATTCCAGAACTCATAAATTAAATTTTGATAAAGTAAACTTTGGACTTAAGACTTGACTTATTGTGGTGACATTCTTTATTTATTGGTAGACCCTACTGCATAAAGAAATCATATGTTGGAGTTTTGAGTGATATAATATTTTATGAGCAATTTTGAGTATTTTTATGATTTCGGGTATATGTAGAGCACACTTAAAGTTTAATAGCTTTTGTTTTGCCTTTTAGTATTCAGTAGAAGCCTATACTATTTCGTAGAATAATTTTAGGGCTTTGAGTATAGCGCTTATCTGAATATTATAAACTTGTTGAGTACATAATATCTTTTGAGCCTCTATCTTTTGTATATAGTTATAGTTATATTAGTGATTACAATGACTGAACCTATTAAAGCTAAACTTTTATTAGAAGCAGAACTTAATTATGAATTAAAAATCCGGGAAGTAATTACTCTTAAAAAGAAAGTTGATGAGAAAAGAGCAATTTTAAATAGACTTTTAAAAAAAGAAGCTAAAAACCCAAACTTTAATTTTAAACACTTAATTGATCCTAATTATAATTTTGAAAGGGAACAAACAGAGATTCAAAGTACTTTAGATGATATAGCCAAGCTAATAACTGACTTTGAAGGTACCACTTCAGATTCTGTCTATAAACGTGCCACAGGGAGATTAAATCATGTAGTAATGAGAATAAAAAGAATCAAACTCGATCCTTCAGATCCTGATTTTGAAAATATCGAAACATTTAAAAATGAATCCTATGCATCAGCTCTACAGTTAGAAGCTAATTTAAATGATAAAGTTTCTGAGGATGACCTTCCGTCCCCTCATAATTCTACGGCTTTTGATCCCAGACTCATGAATCAAACGACCTGTAATCATACTTTAAGTGACAGTCATAAACCTTTTCCAGTTCATAAGTTAAATATTCAGTTTGATGGTGAGCCTAGAAATTTACTTTCTTTCATTGAAAATATTGAAGAGTTGTCTCAAGCTAGGCGCATTACTAAAGTGGAACTTTTCCAGGGCGCTAGTGATCTTTTCTGCAAAAAAGCAACTTATTGGTTTAGACAAATTAAAAGTCAAGTAAATAACTGGGAATCCTTAGTTGAAAAATTAAAAACAGATTTTTTGGTATCTGACTATGACGATGAGATATGGAATCAAATTAAGAGTCGTAAGCAAGGTCGTTATGAACCTACTGTTGTTTTTATAGCCTGTATGGAAGCTTTATTCTCTCGTTTAAGTAGAACCCCAGCTGAAGTCACAAAAGTTAAACATATAAAGTTAGGTTTACAGACAGAATATAGAAGGAGGTTAGCTTTAGAAGAAATTGATACTGTCCAAAATCTTAGTGCCTTGTGTAAACGGTTGGAAGAAGCTGATGTTCTCAGTTTAGCCTCTTCTAGTAATTTTCAGTCTAAGCAATATGCTTCGAACCTTTTAGACACAGATTTAAATGATAATGTTACTGGGAATAATAAACAAAATAAAACAAATCGTTTTAATAAGAGTAAAAATAAAGATAGAAAGCAAATTTCAAATAAAAATGATTTTCCAAGAAATAATACTAGAACAACTCCTCAAGTTTCTTCTGTAGGTCCTTCAGACACAAATTTAAATCCCTTATTATGCTGGAAATGTTCACAACCTAATCACACTTTTAGAAATTGTACACTTAGAACAACTAAGAAGTTTTGTTTTAAATGTGGCTGTCCTGATGTAGTCACAAAAACTTGCCCCAAGTGTCAGGGAAACTAACAATGGGGGTGAGAAAATCCAACTCCGACTTTCCCCCACATTTAAAAGGAGTTTTTAAAGAAAGTAGAATGTGTGTCTCCAATTTAAAAATTAAATCAAATGTTTGTGAAATAATTAGTAATAACAGTCGTTGTAATTTTGATAAAAATGATTGGATAATTTGGAAAAATAAGGTTAAAGATTTTTATAAAAATTATAGTTTTTCAAAAAGTGTTCTAGCCCCATATTTTATAAAACAGTCAGGTGACAATAGACCCTATATAGCCATAAATATTTTAGGTAAAAGATTTGTTTGTTTATTAGATAGTGGTGCAACTATTACGGTTTGTGGACAGAAGTCTTTAGAAATTTAAAAAAATTTAAATCTTAACATTA
This sequence comes from Psylliodes chrysocephalus, assembly GCA_927349885.1. NCBI lineage: Eukaryota > Metazoa > Arthropoda > Insecta > Coleoptera > Chrysomelidae > Psylliodes > Psylliodes chrysocephalus. Next base: position 2,610,533 of record OV651833.1, read on the forward strand.
ATCCTAACGTAAAATTGAAGAACATTTATACAGTAGATGGGTCTCAACAGAATGCAGAAGGTATAGTAGATTTGCCTATCTCTGTTGAAAATGTTTTGCTTATAGTTCCAGCTTTAGTCGTTCCCTCTCTACCCCATCTGATGATTTTGGGTAGTGATTTTTGTAAACAATTTAAAATTAAAATAGATTATGAAAATTTATCTTGGAATGTACATAGTGGTTTGACAAATAGTAGTTTAAATGTCATTTCAGATTTTAGTAGTGTTAATGAAGTTTCAGTAAATGAATTAAGTTTAAATAATTTAAGTGAACTTTCGAAAGAACAAAAGTTTAGAGCTCAAAAGGTGATAGACTCATATAATGATATTAGTAGTGAAACAAGATTAGGCCGTACTGACAAAATTACTATGTATATAGATACGGGCGATTCCAAACCTTTTAAGGAGAGGCAATATTTAATGTCCCCTTTTATGCTTAATATTTTAAATAAAGAACTTGACGAGATGCTTCAGTTGAAAGTAGTTGAACCTTCAAAAAGTCCTTATAATAGCCCAGTACTTTTAGTAAAAAAATCTTCGGGAGAGTACCGTTTCTGCTTCGACGGTAGACGGTTGAATGCCGTTACAAAACACGATAGCTACCCGTTACCTCGTATAGACCGAGTTTTGAGCATGCTCCGTGGTGCAAAATATATCTCTAGCATAGATCTAAGAAAGGCTTTTTGGCAGGTTCCTCTAGATGAAAAAAGTAAAGAGAAAACTGCATTTAGCGTTCCGGGTAGGGGTTTATTTCATTTTAACGTTATGCCTTTTGGTCTTTGTAACAGTGCGCAGACTCAACAACGTTTGGTTGACACTTTGTTCGGGCCAAAATATGAACCTTATTTGTTTGGATATTTAGATGATTTTATAGTAATATCCTCTACTTTTGAGGAACATTTAAAATTATTATCAGAAGTAAAAAACATATTACAAGAAGCTAATCTCACAATTAACCCTAAAAAGTGTGAATTTTTCAAAACCTCTTTGAAGTATTTGGGATTTGTGGTTGATAGGCAAGGGTTAAGGACTGATCCAGACAAAGTGGCCGTGATGGTTAATTTTCCTCGTCCAACCAACAGCACTGAGATTAAGCGTTTCATGGGACTTTGCTCCTGGTATCGGAGGTTTATTCATAACTTTTCAGATCTTATGTCTCCTATCAGTCACCTACTAAAGGGTAAGAAGAAGAAGCAGCCGATCCAATGGACTACCGAAGCTGAGGAGGCCTTTGTGAAACTCAAAAGTGCGTTAGTTTCTTCGCCAATTTTGTGTCCTCCTGACTTCAGTAAACAGTTCATAATAGAGGCAGACGCTTGTGATTACTCTATAGGGGGTTGTTTGATCCAGAACATCGAAGGTGTAGATAGGATAATAGCTTACGCATCCCGCTCTTTGTCAAAGTCGGAACGGAACTATACGGTGACTGAACGAGAATTATTGAGTGTCCTATTTTTGATTGATAAGTTCCGTGCTTATGTAGAAGGTACGAAATTCCTTGTTATCACGGACCACGCTTCTCTGGTATGGCTTAACAACTTAAAGGACCCCGCAGGTCGTCTTGCACGATGGGCTGTAAAACTGCAGCAGCATAATTTTGAACTTATTCACAGAAAGGGTGCTTTTCATGTGGTTCCAGATTTTATTTCCCGAATTCCAGTGGATAATGCAGCTGAGGTCAATTTAATTAACATAGATGTGGTTCCTGACGAATGGTATCTTTCAATGTGTGAGAACGTGCAGAGGGCACCAGAATCGTATCCTTTGTGGAAAGTAGAGACTGATAAATTATTTAGATTAGTCCCCTCAAAGTTACCTTTTCCAGCGAATGATAGTGAGTGGAAAATTGTAGTTCCTAAAAAGCAAAGGGTTGAGATTATTAAAGCTTCACATGATCCTCCTACTTGTTCACATTTTGGTTTTTATAAGACATTAAATCGAGTTAAGCAATATTATTATTGGCCCAAAATGAGAGCTGACATCTTAAAGTTTGTACGTTCATGTAAGGTATGTCAGTCTCAAAAGATGTCGAATCAGTCACCTTTAGGTTTTATGGGTAAGGAAAAAACAGTAAATTATCCATTCGAGGTTTTAGCAGTAGACTTGATGGGTCCATACCCTAAAACTCCTCGAGGTTTTACCCATTTGTTAGTATGTGCTGATTGGTTCACTAAATACACTCTTTTATGTCCCATTCGTAAGGCCTCCGCATCAAATATTGTTAAATTTATAGAAGACCAAATTTTTCTTGTTTATGGGGTACCAAAATATATCGTATGTGATAATGGCACACAATTTGCCGGTAAGGAATTTAAAAAATTATCTGATAATTATAATGTTAAGATTTGGTTCAACCCACTATATGCTAGTCAGTGTAATTTTGTAGAAAGAAATAATAAAACAGTTGGTCAAGCTATACGTTGTTATTTAGATAAACATGGCGATTGGGCTAATGAACTGCCCAAAATTCAATTTAGTATTAACACTGCTGTACATGAAGTTCACAATTTTTCACCTTCTTTCTTGAACTTTGGTCGTAACATACCGGTTTCAGGATTACATTACGGGGATAGTTCAAGTACCGAGGGTGTAGAATTACTTCCAGCAGAAAGATCACTGTATAGTAATAATCTCAAGCATTTAGAGTCGATCTATAATGATATAAAAGACAAATTGCATAAGGCCTATGAAAGAAATTCAAAAAGTTACAATTTACGAAGACGTGAGGTACAATTTAATTTAAATGATAAAGTTTGGAGAAAAAATAAAATTTTAAGTGATGCTGCTCAAAAGGTTTGCTCAAAATTAGCTCCAAAATATATATTAAGTGTAGTTAGACAGAAACTTTCTAAAGTAGTCTATATTTTAGAAAATTTAGATGGCAGTCCTGCTGGAAAATGGCATATAAAGGATTTGAAGCCATATTTTGGTTCTAACTCTGATATATCGGTTGGTTAAATAGTAATTTTTGGCATGTTGCACAGACACTTTGTTCTGAGGACATTTATAGTAAGTTTTTTATTTTTGCATGTTGGACAGACACCCTCTTCTGTGGACTTTTATAGTAATTTTAGGTATGTTGCACAGACACCCTGTTCTGTGGACATTTATGGTAATTTTCGGCGTGTTGCACAGACGCTTTGTTCTGTGGACATTTACTGCTTCACACATTTGCATAGACATTTTGTTCTTTGGATGTTTTATATTTTTACGTTTGTACAGACACCCTGCCTTGTAGACGTATATAGTTTTTTGCACTTATCTAGGCGTTTGTCCTGTAAGGGATTGTAAGTGAGTTACCTTACGTAACAATTTTGAGATGTCACCCTGTTCTATTTTGAATTAAATAGGCAAAGATTGCTTCCCTGCATATATTTAAAGTAACTTTTTTCTAAATTCCCTGTTGTCGACAACACAAAATATTGTTTCTTTCCTAGAGGTTACATTGTAGTAGGCATAACCTCAAGAGGTTATATGCCACTTAGTTTTTATTTAGCTCTAATGTCTAGGTGAATGTAAGTTTAGTACATACCTTGATTTTAATTTTGCTAGTTATAACTCCAGCAAGTTATATTCTGGTAAAACTTCAGAAGTTATATAACTTCTTTAGTGAAACTAACCGGGATCGTTTTTTTTATTTCCTGACTTCCTTCTGTTTAAAAGACTTATTTCGATTATGATTTTTACCGGATTTGACCTGACTAAACCTGATTGTGATTTTCCCCGAATTGGTTTCCTTTCTAGGATGTGTGGTACGCATAGTTACCAGATCAGAACAGGAATAAGGAAAGAAAATTTCGAAATTTGTAAATTATTTGTTTCATTTAGTTTTTGATGTCAGATTTGATCTGATGCTTTTTGGTGATTGTCCAGTAAACTTATTTGAATTTAAACTGGGGAGAATATATTATTATCTCATGGGATGTTTGTATTATTTTTTTATTATTTAAAAAATTAGCTTCTTTCAGAATCTAATTTTTTTTTCTTAGCAGAGGGGTAGTGTAGCATTTAGATTTTCATAGGGTAAATACTATGATAATTTTCAATATAAATATTATTAAAAGGAAGTAATCTTACTAAACTTACCTTATAGAAACAGTTCATTCTTGGGTATGTTTGGCTTTTACAATTTTGTTTGAATTAAGTAAATAACTTTGGGATTTAATTAACTAAATAAGTTTGTTTGTCAAAATTCAAATTATATATTTATTTTCATAGGTTAACATTTTCTGCCTATGTCACTGAACTAAAATTAGTTCTGTGTCAAAGAGTGGCAGTGTTCTTTTTTTTAAATTTTGGTCTCTGACATTTGGGGTGTCCATATAATATTACAAGTATGAATTGGCTGAAGACTTCGAGATTCGATACCATTTTCATGGTGCAACCGTGCAATTTCTAGTGATGGTTTCTGATTCTAAACATCTGATTGGTCAGAAATTTTAGTCACAGAATGTTTGAGAAGTTGCCTTTCTGTCTTGATAAGTCAATAAGTCAAATTGTCAATTATAAATATGTCATTTCCGCTAATGTTTTTTTCGAGTAATAAGAGGTAATAAAAGGCCTGGAGAGGAAATTGTTGGGGCCACTTTTGCTTTGCCAGTGTTCAAGTTGAATATAAGTTTCCTTTTTTGCATTTTGGTTTGCCAGTGTCATTTTGAGTCTATACCCCGTTTTAGGGGGATCATTCACCTGTGCACGAATAAGGAGCTTTGTATTACAAGGGCATTTTTCCACTGAAAAAAAAAAAAAACCTCCACTTAGGTGAGTTTTTCTGATATTTTTTTTTTGAATTGCGACGCTTCCATGTGGCCAGGTTAAAACGCAGATTATTTTATTAGGGTTCTGTCTGGTTTCTACGATTTGGAGTAGGGTCCCTGACCTGTTGAAGGCAGCTGTAAGTCTGCATGAAAAGCGGAGTTGAGTCCGGTTACTTCCAAACCTCCAACCCTTTTTTTAAAAAGGTGAGTTTTTTTTTTTATTACAAAAAATGTTTTTTTTAAATGATCGTGATTGAGACCTTCGTTTTCTTTCACGATAGGGTCCTAGGATAGGGCTAAAGAGTCCAAAGATAGGACATGTCCTCCCCAACCTCGATGGTGATTTTTTTTGTTGGAAAATGATGAAGCCTGGGATATTTTCCGCTCCAAGGACTTTGACGCTGAGCCTCTATGTTTGTCCTGCTGTCACTGTGGAGTCCGGTCTGACCTTCCCAAGTCTTTCTATTTGGAATAAGTCACCCCTATAGTAGATAAGTAGTAATGTCCAGGTCCAGAAGTCCTGTTAATTTTCGTTTAATCCTTTAGTTTGGTTTGGGAACCGAAGATTTGGTAAATAATCAAAATTTAACTATATTTATGTAACTTTAGACAACCCTGTCTTTTTATTTAGCACATATTATGTAGGTACAAATATATATGTAACTGGAACCTACTGTGTAAACCGAAAGTAACGTTACCTGAGGCATATAGAGTATATTTCCTTTTAACGTGGTTCAAACGGTAAATGTTTTTTTGTTTTGACCATGTATACTCAATTTAACTAATTTTAACTTCTTTGTGCCCTTTAGTGTATTTTAGTAAATACATTTTAACATGGTTCAAATTTCAAATGGTATTTTTTGTTTTGTTTTGACCATGTATATTCAATTCAGCTAATCTTAACTTCTTTGTGCCCTTTAGCGGGTTTTAGTATATAATTTATATATTTGATAAGTAATTTGGTTCTTATAGTAAAAATCAACACTGTATTCCAATCATATTATTTTTAAATTTTTTTTTTGGTATAAACCTGGACATTTAATGTAAATAATAATTACACCTATTTTATCATCATCTTTAAATTTGATATTTCGGATAGGGATATCTATTAATCTTTTTTATAATAAACATTTTTTAAAAAAAAAGGTAATGAGTTTTATTTATGAGGTACTGGAATGCCAATTTTTCTACAATTTTATTTAGGTTTCTTCAAATTTTCCTGAGACTAACAGCCTTCTTAAAAACTTGGAGTGGCGCCCACTACAAAAATAATTATAAATAATTATTCTTGTTATTTTTTTTTTAATTCACCAAGCCAGTCACCCATAGTGCCACCAGACGAACAGCTGCCGGAGCTAAACACTATATCTTTCCTTCAGGAAAATATAGGGTATAGTATAGCTGTGAGGCGCGTTTTGTATTTCTCTGTAATTGTTTGTTTCATGTCCTTGTAGTTAATTTTGGTGTTTTGGGGGAATCCGAGATATTTGTATGTCTCTCCTTCTTGAAGTGTCGTAATGTGTTGGTTGTTCGTAGTTGGGATGTCTTCGATGTTTTTCCATTTTCCTCTCTCCATTTTAAGTGTTTTGCATTTATTGATCCCGAATTCCATTTTGATGTCTGTGCTTTGGGTATCTGTGGTTTTTATTAAGTTTTTGAGTTGTGTTGTAGTTGCTCCGTATAGTTTTATATCGTCCATGTACATTAAGTGGCTTATTGTGTGCAGTTTTTGTGAATCGTTTTTAAGCGTGTACCCTTGTTTTGTGTCATTTAGTGTTCTTGATAAGGGATTTAGGCATATGCAGAACCACAGGGCGCTCAGAGAGTCGCCCTGGAAAATACCTCTCTTTATTGCTATTTCGTCAGTTTCAATTAGTTGTGTGTCACAATATAGGAGTATTTTAGTCTTCCAGTGTTGCATAGTGTGGTTCAGAAAGTTCGTTATCGTGTTTGGTATTTTTTATATTTGGAGTACTTGTCGGAGCCAGCTATGTGGTACAGAGTCGAATGCCTTTTTGTAGTCTATATAGCATGTGTACAAATTTCTTTGGTTCTTTTCTGCTTGTTTCAGTATCTTGCTGTCAATTATAAATTGTTCCTTATATCCCTGGCTTTTCTTTCGGCATCCCTTCTGTTCTTCTGTTAGTATGTCATGTTGTATTAGGTGGCTTTCTATTTTTTGCGTGATAATGGAGGTTTTTATTTTATATATGGCAGGTAGGCAGGTTATAGGTCGGTAGTTGGCCGGGTTTTCTGTGTGGTTGTTTTTCGGTTTGATAAATGTTTTGCCTATGGTTAGAAATTTCGGTGTTTTGGATGTTGTAGAATGTCCGTTATACATGTTGCAAGGTAGGCATGTGTTGATGTTAGTTATTATTATTATTATTACCACCACTACCATCACTATCAATATTATCATCATCATTGCTTCAACTAATATCATCATTTTATAATTATTTATTGCTTATGTACAACTACGCAATCAGTATATTATATTTGAATCTTAATGCATATGAAACAGTGTCGAAATTTTTGTAATGACTTCAACATAGCTAAAGCTTCGAGCTCAAATGAATAATTTTGCTAATTAAAACTATTTAATCAGTAAAGAAAATGCACTTGTTTAAATTTAAACAATCACCTTGTATCGATTTAATTTTTTTTATTCAATTTTGTTATGATCTTAATCAATGATATTTAAAGGAATCAATATATCGTCTAAATAAATACTTATTTTTTTTTAATCTCAAATCCCCAATAGATTATCTATTACTCATTTGTTATGAAAACGATTTAATAAAATCCTATATTTATCTGTATACTATTTTGTCAGCGATTCCGACGTGAATTACTTGTTTTTCGTTGTAAATCTGCACTGAACTAACCATTTTTGACATATGGAATAATAATTCGTTTTTTCACTGTTTTCGAGCCGCCAAAAACTGTTAATATTATACAATTTATTATTATGTTTGATACAAAAATACTTCTTTCTCTTGATCTTAGAAATCTAGTTATCTCTTCGTGTTAAAGATTTGTGCTACATAAAAGACATTAAAAATAAAACTTATGGTAAAACTTACAATTTGTCGTCGCAAATAACGTGGAACTAAATGATAATGTAAATCATCATAAAATACAATCTTAAAACCTTTTTTTTTACGTAAAATCGTCAACTTAATTTTTGTTATAACAGGAACTTAAAATATAACCTGTTTATTGTATTTCGTAAAAACTTACCCTTAGTAATGATAAGCCATTGTTTAATGTTGTCAGCAACGAAAACTGTACATACGTGATTCTTTTTATTCTTCCTAGATCTCTAACTTCATACTTGTTAAATAGGACTTTTGTAAATCGAAAAAGTTCCCTTGAACTTAGGAAGAAGTTTGTGACTTCATCTCGTAGCTGGCTCGCTCTTAATCCTGACCATTACTAGATCGTCTTCGCTTTGAACTTAGGAAGAAGTTTGTGACTTCCTCTCGTAGCTGGCTGGCTCGTAATCCTAGATCGTCTTCGCTTTGGACTTGAAGAAGTTTATAGCTTCCTCCTGTAGCTGGTTCGACTGATTTTGTCGTATCATTTCTCTGTTAAACCATCACTTTTTTTACACTTTCTTTTACCCATGGTGTAATTTTCTAAATTAACCGATAAAATAATTCAAACTGATTTTAATATTATCCCACCGCTGTTTTGTAAGAAATAATATAAAATTATAATGAAACACGATAATAAAGTAGCAAACCGAGTTTATTCCAATTGATACAACGAATATGTCTTGACTGACTAAAAAACCAAAGCATCTTAAAAAAGGAACACTCAACAATCAATAGCGTTAAAATAAACAAAACTGCACGTGTGCAGAAATATAGTAGTTTAAAGAATCGATATAATATTACACAATGCTCAAAAGTATTATAACACTTTATCATATTCCTACATAAGGTGGTGTAATTTACACTAATGGACACTGCACCTAAAGCAGACGAAAGAACTTAATATAAAATTTTTACATTAGAATCATTATATCAATATATTTTTAATTTTGGTTCTAAGTCACTTATTATATATTCTCTTGCGAAAAAACAGTCCTTATTTATTAACAGCAAATTATTGCTTACTGTCCGTTTTATTCGGAACACAATAAACACTGCGATTACAGATTACGAACTAAAAAATCAGAGAACAAAGAACCTAGTGCGTCCGGAACATATTTCGGTAATTCCCCTAATTTCTCTATAATGTCAAGTCAAGCTATTTTGTTAAAACTGCTTAATGATGGCAGTACACGTACTATTTAATAATTTACACTTTACAGTTTAAAAAAATATGTGTTTGTTCTAATTATCAATTAAAAGACCAAATTTAAAAAAAAAAAATACTTTTAATTAAGATTTGTTTATCCAAACGCTGCAAACTTTGCTTTTATTC
>OV651833.1:2620258-2662258 GCA_927349885.1 Psylliodes chrysocephalus
CATGCGTCTTTCTGACGACAAAATTCAGAGCGCAAAGACAGAACACTTTTAACCGGTTCGTCTCGCCTTTGGTGTCTTGCGCATAACGATACTATGAATACAAATCGATATGCCAAAAACACGACAAGAAAACTTTGAATTCATTAATTTGACTTTGCTATTTCCCGTTAGATGGAACTACTTGTACAATATTTGAATTTTAATTTGAAATTAATAATATGTACTAAGTACATGTTACAGTCTCTGTATTCGATCTTCAGCAAATTCTTCCCTGTCCAAAAACCGAAGTCGGGCAAGATTACTACAAGTCAAAACTTGCAACCTACAATCTAACCGTTTTTGACGCAGGAAAGAAACAAGGATATTGCTTCATGTGGCATGAAGGCATAGCATCAAAAGGGGGTAACGAAATTGGAAGTTGCTTACTACAGTTTTTAAAAATTAAATCGGAAGAAGGTATTACAGAGATATCCTTTTATTCGGATAATTGCACTGGTCAAAACCGTAATAAATACATATTTTTAATGTTTATGTATGCTTCTGCAAAGTATAAATTAAAATAACACATCATTTTTTTGAAGTGGGGCACACTCAAAACGAGGGTGATTCTATGCACAGCGTCATAGAGCGTGCTTCGAAGCACATCCCTGTTTACACTCCAAGTCAATGGTACCTCTTAGCTCGTTCAGCCTGCAAGAAAAAACCTTACTATGTTAAGGAGATGCATCTTAACGACTTCTTTGATTTAAAAGCTTTATTGGAGGATACGTCAAAAAATTTTGAGAGGGATTTGAATGATACACTGGTTAGAATTTCTGATGTAAGTTCAGTTAAAGCTGATTTTAACGATCCCTATATTTTAAAAATAAGATACAAACTAAAAGAACAATACATTGGATCGAATATTGTAGAACGGTGTCGAAAGCCTTTACAATCATTTGACACTTACGAATTAAAAATTGTTCGCGATAGACTTATTCCGTTAAGTCAACAAAAGTACAAGTCACTGCTTTACTTTTGCCAAAATAATGCAATTCCTAAGGAATATCAGGACTTTTTTTTGACTTTACCACATGAATAATTGCGTTGAATTTGTATCCCTATGTTACTCATTAATTATTTGATTAGCATGTTGTTCTGTAATGCCATTTTGAAATAATATTTTGTTTTATTTTTAGTTGTATTTACCATTAGTTCTGCTGTCCTAACTAATAAAATAAATAATGTTTAGAAAAATATCCTAACTTAATTTTCTTTTACACTTAAAACCGAACACAAAACTATCCTATGTACCGATATAAAGGACATAGGATAGTTTATGTCAAAAGTTATTTCAGCAATATATCCTAAGTCCTCAATTTTTGTTTTTTTTTTCTTAACAGTATGTCCCAATTCAGGTAACTATTTATGATATATAAACTAAATATAATAAAAACCATACCTCGAAAAATTGCCTAGAATTGTCTTCATTATAGGGCAATAAAACTTTCAAATGCGTATTACTCAAAACTAATAGAAAAGCGACGATATTATATTTTAATCTTAATGCATATGAAACACTGTCGAAATTTTTGTAATGACTTCAATATAGCTAAAGCTTCGAGCTCAAATAAATAATTTTGCTAATTAAAATTATTTAATCAATAAAGAAAATACACTTGTTCAAATTCAAACAATCACCTTGTATCGATTGAATTACTTGCATTCAATTTTGTTATGATCTTATTAATGATATCCTATATTTATCTGTATATCATTTTGTTAGTGATTCCAATTACTTATCTTTCTTTCTAAATATGCACTGAACTAACAATTTTTGTCACATGGAATAATGATTCGTTTCTTCACTGCTTGTGTATAAAATTTTCGATTTTCACTAAAGTTCTGACCAATTAATATATTGATATTAAGGACACAATATTCAACAAATAATAATTCTAACATTTATAACAGTAATTTCACTTCATCTATGGTTACATACCATCGTATTTTATGGGATACTTTTATTTCGAGCCGCTAAAAACTGTTAATATTATACAATTTATTATTATGTCTATAAAGCTTTTCATTACTTTGGTTTGATACAAAAATACTTCTTTCTCTTGATCTTAGAAATGTATTTATCTCATCGTGTTAAAGATTCATGCTATATAAGAGACATTAAAAATAAAACTTATGGAAAAAAACTTAAAATTTGCCGTCGCAAATAAGGTGGAACTAAATGGTAATGTAAATCATCATAAAATACAACCTTAAAACTTAAAATCGTCAACTTCATTTTTATTATAACATGAACTTAAAATATAACCTGTTTATCGTATTTCGTAAAAACTTACCCTTAGTAATGATAAGCCATTTCTTAATGTTGTTAGCAACGAAAACTGATTACGTGATTATTTTAATTCCTCGTAGATCTCTAACTTCATACTTGTTAAATAGGACTTTTGTAAATCGAAAAAGTTCCCTTGAACTTAGGATGAAGTTTGTGACTTCTTCTCGTAGCCGGCTCGCTCTTAATCCTGACCATTACTAGATCGTCTTCGCTTTGAAGTTAGGAAGAAGTTTGTGACTTCCTCTCGTAGCTGGCTGGCTCGTAATCCTGACCATTACTAGATCGTCTTCGCTTTGAACTTAGGAAGAAATTCGTTACTTCCACTCGTAGCTGGCTGGCTCGTAATCCTAGATCGTAATCCTAGATCGTCTTTGCTTTGGACTTAAGAAGAAGTTTATAGCTTCCTCCTGTAGCTGGTTCGACTGATTTTGTCGTATAATTTCTCTGTTAAACCATCACTTTTTTTACACTTTCTTTTACGCATGGTATAATTTTCTAAATAAACCGATAAAATAATTTTAACTGATTTTAATATTATCCCACCGCTGCTTTGTAAGAAGTAATATTAAGTTATAATAAAACACGATAATAACGTAGCAAACTGAGTTTATTCCAATCGATACAATGAATATGTTTTGACTGACTAAAAAACCAAAGCATCTTAAAAAAGGAACACTCAAAAAATCAATAGCGTTAATATAAACAAAACTGCACGTGTCCAGAAATATAGTGGTCCCTTTGTTAAAGAATCCATATAATATTACACAATGCTCAAAAGTATTATAACACTTTATCATATTCCTACATATGCCTAATGATCTTTTACAAAAAGAGCCTACTGTTACTTGTTTTAAATTACTTTTCGGCATAACGAGTTTTTCTGTTCGCTCATCGCTGTTTATATTTCGAGTTGTGTGGGTCTGTTGTGATGTGAACCGAAATAGCAAATCAGCAAAACAATTCCTACTACGGATCACGAAACAACTGATCTGCATTACAGCGAAAATTCAAAATACATGAATAAAATGAATCACGAACGCATGAACGCAAACCGCAGTCGGCTGTATCCGTATTCTTTCGAGTTTCGACTCGCAGTCAAGGATACTTGACTCTATATAGGATTGTTCAATGCATCGTGTATCATCGGAAGTATTCGGGAAAATGACGTACTTGTTGGACCATCGAATGCGGGAAATTAAAAATGAACACGATTGTAAACTGTTCTGGCCTCGATTTCGTGTAAACTAAGAATAGCAATAGTGAAAGTCACGTAATAAACGCTTTTTTTTTTTATTTAAACCGTTTGAGGTACCTATTTCGAAATAAATGGAACTGGATAAGAAAAAAAAATTATTATTGGAACATTTTTAATAGCACACATATTTAAAAACAATTATTTCTTTATTAAATTCCCAGTGAAATACCTACATATATACGAAAAGTATCGCAAATTGAAAACAATAATTTTTTATTGATCCTTTTACATGACAAGTCAAAATATTTGAATACAAAAATAAATATACAAACAAACCTTAAACATAATTGACAATAATTTATATATGCTATTTTCATAGTACCATCAAAGTATTTTACTCAATTTTTACTACAAAAATCATTTAAACATTACTATTATTTTTGTTAAGTGGTTAAAACGGGGGGTAAACGCTGGGAAAATGTTGGTACACTAGTACACACTGGCTGTGCCTGGAATAGTACAGAAATAGTACACATAATACATTAATAAAGTACACAAATTGTTTCAAAATAGTACACAAACAGAATAATATTAGGTTGATGAGCTAAAAAAAAGATGTCAGATAGGTCTCAGATTTTAAAATTAGGAACACGACCTAAAAAAAAGGTCATTTGTGTATTCCTCAACAAATTTTTTTCTCCGATTCATCTTCGCTACAATGTTGGCAATCCTATACAATTTACAGATTACTTGTACACCATAGTACACACCAGCAGCGATTTACCCCTCGACTAAAAACTAATTTCTCATTTTCTTAATTCCAATTTTTTTTTTATTAGAAAACTTATTATACATAATATAGTACATTATATAGTGCGACGTAAAAAAATAACAGTTTTGTATCATCTCAGTAAAAAAAACTATATGTACACAAAATATAACAGGTATAATAAAATTATGTAACAATTTTTTTAATTTTTTTTTGCCTTTTTACTACCAGCTTGAGTCCTTTTTCTTTTATTTGTTTTTTTTTCTTCATTTTTAATGTTTTCATAATTGATTTTAATAATTGTTCGAAGTTTTATGAAACATTGAACTAATTCTAATGGAATGTTTTCTTTTGTGTTGATGAAATTAGTGAGTTGTTTAGTAACCGCAGTATTTTTTTTTAATTCTGTTCCATGATATTTCAAAAAGTATTTGTTCATTTTTTAAATTTTTTGTAACCACTCTCCTGTAGGTTTAATTAAGCCTCCATAGGAAAGATGTTCTACCTAATAAAGCAAGTTATATTGGTGCTCACTTTGAAATTTACAGGTATAATCACCCAGTTCTGGATATTTATCTTTAAATTTTTTTGCAGTATAAGCAGCAATATATTGGAGAGCATCATTTGTTGTTTCTGTAGTGCTTACATTGTTGGAAGTATCATAGGAGGAGGAAGATGAGGATATTGATAAGCTAATTTCTGCTAAACTATATTTTTGTTGTGTTGGCATTAAAATTTCGGCTTTTTCCAACACTTTGTTGGACAAATATTGATAGGGTTCAGGTTCTTTAGTATTAACATTACTATTAAGAATGCCAGGATTTTTCCCTAAAAGTATCATTCGAATACGGTAAATTACATTTAAAGGAAAAGGATGATGGTCTGATCCACCTCTGTTTCTTGCTTGGAAAAAAAAAAGTTTTCCAGACAATCTTGATTGAGTCTATGGGTGCATATGTAAGAAATTTTTAATTGTTCTTTTAACATATCAAATAAACCTTTCAATGATTTTGTTGAAATAATTATACCCTTTTGAAAAAGTTGAATAGTATTTTTACCAATTGGTATCATATTTTCTATTAAATCTAAAATTTTATCTAAATGGGCTCTCTGACTATCTAAATCAATTCCAAATGCATTTTTTGATGCTAGTTTATTATTAGAAATGTAACTATTAAATAAATCGAACCACTGGTTTATATTACTAATGAAATCGGCTGCGTTTACAGCCAGAGAAGGATCGGAACCTGGTTTATAATAAAGTAAGGCTTTAGCAGTAGTTTCTGAGAGCAACTCAGCCGCTAAACGAACATTTTGCCTCAGTGGACCACTGCACTCTACATGTTTCTTTGAAATTTTATAGCAAACATTGACATCAGTGTCTGTTACAGTTAACAATTTATCTATAGGTTTTCTACTTACTATAGAGCCATCTTTTAATTTAAAACCAGTATCAAATAACCAGTTTCTTACTAATTTTAAAAGATGTGGCACATCAGCAAATACAAATATATCATTTCCTGTAACCGGATGTTTAAATGAAGTATTATTTATGTCTACTTCTAACTTTCCCCAAAAACCAACGTTCGAACTTCCACAATCACTCACACATAAATAGGTTGTTTCCAATTGGAAAACAATTCTCGTACCATAACACACTGCATGTAATCATGCGGACCTAAGATTCTGTCATTTTTAACATCATACTCTATTACATTTTTCACCTTCATTTCATCAAAACTTAAAATAACCGTTTTTTCAAATTCGTCCATTGTTTCTCCTTCCAACTGCATAAATTGTAGTACACTGGTTAAAATTCCATTTGAAAAATTTAATTTATTTGCCCATCGCCTTAGAGACGACAAACCAGGAAGCGGAAAATATAGTTGTTGCTTTACATACAGATATGCCTTTTTGCTGTAATATCGCAAGGTAAAAGCAGAAGCAGCTTCTTCAGATGTCCAGTTAACACGTTTCTTTTTTTTTTTTATTATTAAATCCATTAGGTTTTTGGTAAAAACATTATTCTTGGCCCTTAGTTCTTCTTTGCTTTGTTTCAATAGCTTCTGGTATTTGCTTTTATAAAAATTTAATTGCAAATTTAATTGCAAAATTAATTGCAAATTTAATTGCAAATTTAATTGCTTCATTTGTCTAAAAATACTGGCCTTTTCTTTTTTTATATTTTCAAAATCATCTTTAAGATTATTAAATTTTTCCTCCCAGTTTACACTTTCAATGGCACTGTTTTCACTTTCAATTATTGTGCTGCTTTCATTAACCTCAAGGGTGGAAATTTTAGTATGTTTTTTAAACAATCGTCCACAATATTTTTCTGTTCTTTTTTTAAGATTCTACTTTCCCTTTGTTTCTTTTTTAAAGTTTTATCGTCATTTTCATTCTTCTCAAGAAGTAGAGTAGGGACTGCTGTTTTCTTTAACCGCCTCCTCAATGATAAACCCAATAATTCATTACGTAAATCTCTCTCATAATCATTATCCTTAAAATGGACTGGCTTGTTGTGGGATTCCATTTATTCGCTCTACGGCACCTCCGAACCCACTCTTGCTTTATTTCGAAAAGCATGGTAAATAATATCAAGGTTGTCTAATTTTGTTTTCACATGGTACAAACAGCTACCGAACACCGTGTGCCTGGCATATTCGAACCCTAAATCAAGAACACCTCATTAGTTAAAAACAATAATTTTTGCCACTGTAGAACTTACCTCAAATAAAACTAAGTTGATTTACCAAAATACTCTTTATAAAAAACACTTTAAAAAAGTCGTCAATAAAAAAAACTACAAAAACAATTCACGAAATATTAGAAACCACATACAAAACAACATAAGAATTTTTAAAATCAGGTCTGACTATGACGTAACACACTGAAATGTACATAGTATATGAGATTGGGTGCGTTCATCCGCGCCACATGCTACCTGATCGATCTGGTAGCGCTCTCTAGTGGCACGTATGAACGGTGTATTTTGACATTTCGCTCAAGGAGCGCCCGCCATTAAAAGTAGTGCATTTTATTTACGTCTGATCGTTGATCACTGATCTGTCTTACGCACTTACGTCCAGGTGGTGGTTGGTGACTAGTAGGGTTATATTTGTATTTTTCGATTTTTTCTGGTATTGCATATTAAATAGTATAAAATTAGTAGTATATAGTGTAAAATTAGTTATCATAGTAGTATTAGTGAGTAGGAGTAGTATTTAAATTTTCCTTTATTTTTGTTATTCTAGTGTTTGCCTAGCTATAAAATTATTAATTAGATAAAATTAGTTTACATAGTTTAGTTGTCCTTTTAAACCTTTAGTAATAGTAATTATAGTACAGTAGAGTAAAATTTTTCGATTTTTTCTGGTATTTCATATTAAATGGTATAAATTTAGTTATCATAGTAGTATTAGTGAGTAGTAGTATTTAAATTTTCCTTTATTTATATAGTAATAGTAATTATAGTACAGTAGAGTAAAATTAACATTTAAAAATTGAGTAGAAGTAGAATACCTTAGAAAGCATAAGTCACCAATTGGTGGAAGGTGTCCATCATTTATATTTAAATGATAAAGGGTTCATGCAAATGGATGAATCAGGGAACTGGTACATAATAAATATAAAAAGTAAGTAATACCTAATTTAGAAGTACAATTTATTCAAAATAATTTATTTTATTTGGTATGTATAATTTTCTTTGTGATTGATCTGTTTTATAATATATATCTGATTAGGAAAGTATAATATTTATTATAGCATTAAGGGTAAAAAAATACAAAAAACTAAATTAAAATTTTATTTAACAATAAAAATAACTATTAATTTAGTAAGGTCACAATATGGTTTCTTTTCACAGTAGCTGCATTTTCACCTAAATCAATATTGTTGAGATCTTGCAATTTTTCATTTTCTACCTGAATTTCTTCATGAATGTTTAATTCATTATGATCAATTAAAAAGTTGTGCAACACACATGCTGCTGCAATTATATTA
Organism: Psylliodes chrysocephalus; assembly: GCA_927349885.1. Classification (NCBI taxonomy): domain Eukaryota; kingdom Metazoa; phylum Arthropoda; class Insecta; order Coleoptera; family Chrysomelidae; genus Psylliodes; species Psylliodes chrysocephalus. The sequence goes on from OV651833.1 coordinate 2,628,557, forward strand.
TTTCCTAATTGCATATCACTAATGTCTAAATACTTTAGTCTTCTAAATTTCCCTTTAAGTAACCCAAAAACCCGTTCTATTACAGATCTAATACTGCTTAGTTTTAAATTAAATCTAATTTGTGCCTCAGTCAAATGATGGTTATCTCTAAATAGACACATTAAATTTATTAACACGGGATATGCTAAGTCTCCTATCAAATGGTAATTTTCCCCTATAATAGGCTCTGCAGCATCCATTAGAGCTTTATGCAGAGGGCTGTTTCTAAAGACACGAGCATCGTGCATGCGTCCAGGTAATCCAATAAAACAATCTATGAATTTGCCTCGATGATCACATGTGCCTAAAATATATAAAGATTTGATTAAATATATTTATGCCAATAAGATTACACAAACCTTGTAAAATGATTGAATGAAATCCTTTTCGATTATAATAATCATTTGCATTTCCTCTTGGTTGTTTTATTGGAATGTGACATCCATCGATGGCACCAACTACACCTGGGAATCCATGTGATCGTGCATGAAAGTTCTAAAATAATTAAGCACAGTGAATAATGTAAAACTTTCTAATATTAGATAAAGTAATTCACATTTGCTGATACCTGCATTTGTTGTTCATTTGGGAATCTTACATACTGTGGAAGTAAATTTGCAATTGCAGTAACATTTTCTTAAAAATTCCATGTGCCGTACTTATGGCAAGGTCAAACCTGTCACCAGCTGCCAAAAAACTTTCAGGCTTAGCTAGAGTTTCAAAATTTATATTGTCCAGGTCATGTACAATATTGTTGCCTATGATGTGGCAGAGATCCTAAAATAAAATTTTATAGGTATAAGATTAATTGTATTCTATGTTATTCTGAAACATACCTGAAATGCACCACGACCCATTCTGAAATGTTCTTTGAACAAATCGTTATTGAATCTCGGAATAGTTACTTCAAAGATATTCTCATTTCTGGGTCTCCTTCCTCTTGGTTGGCCTTCCAACATATTGAATGGTATAGGTTGGGCAAGATCTAATATTAACTGATTCATTAAATTATAATCGAAATCGTCGTCTGCCAAAGCCATAATATTGGCCAGACCGATTTCGTCAAGCCCCTTAGCCATGATCGAAAGACTAAAATAAATAAAATAAATTATAGGTTATGTAGTGATTAAAAAATAACACATTACTTGTTTCTTTTTTCTTTAAGATTTAAAAATTACAATAATGACAAAAATTTTAATATTATAACCACCAATTAGCAATTGAAAAATAAACAAACCACAAACAAATAAAACTTCAACCAGAGACATTCAACTCAAAAGTAAAATGAATGAACGGAATCAACCACAATCAAATGTCAAATGTCACTTGTCACTTTTAAACATGGTTCATCCGTGCACAGAGATCGATCAGGTAGGGTAAGTGAGCGCTACTTTTGTAGCACTCCTTGAAATGGCGCGGATGAACGCAGCCATTGGCTCATCTTAATAGAGAAGTTAAGTATCCTTGCTCGCAGTGATTCTCCCGGGACTAGGGCGGAGATCGATGTGTCGATAATAATGTGTCGAAACACAAGCAATGGGGTGTTTGGAAACAGTGAGACCCAGCATTGTTTCGAAACATTGTATCGAATCATCGACTCACGGGCCATCTCTAGTCTTAGTTCTGTCAGCAGTGAGCAGCGGTGTTACATTGGTGTTACGCAACGGATCGCGTTTTGCAGCAGCATCACCTTAATATTCAAAATCCGTATCGATTCCGACGCTAGTCGTCAGTATTCGAATACTACCGATTCTTTGAGGAATCGTATATTACCCGATTCCTGTACTCGAGTACTCCCATCACTAGTTCAGAGCTGTGAATATTGAGAACGCAACAAACCTATAGATAAGGGTGGAAATATTTTCGTAAACTGTTAAAAAACAAATCGGATTTTATTATAGAATCATATTTAATCGGTGTTAAGAATAATAATACACAAAATGAAACGTATCGAATGAATATCTATGTAATAATGCCATGGATTAAGTAATAAAGGACTTCGAAGTTAGTTTTAGAAATAATTTTTATTTCAAAATAGTGAATTCCGATTTAAAATATTCAGAATAGGCAATGTTAAAACCTTGATTATCAAAATATATAACTGAACATAATAAAAATAAAGAATACAATGTCTACTTTACTCTACGAAAACACTGATAACAGATATAATGTCACGACCCCCTTTTCTAAGGGTCGAAAGAATTATTTAATGTTATTAATTGGAGCTACCTTTCTTTATGAAATAAAAGTCGAGTTAAAACATAACAATTTTATTAATCAATCAATAAATAATCAATATTTAAAATATCAAACAATTAAATACAATATAAAAGGGCCTTACCAAAACATTCCCCGTGAGTGGCACGTCACGACGCTTACCCCAAAACTAAAAGGTATCTATTACTTTAGATACCTCTCAGTACAGTACATGGAGAACTGTCCTCGTAACAGTAATCAGTGTCGAATTTATACCTATTAACTATTTGCTATTTCTTTAATTCGACACAATTAATGCAGATCGGTAATAGTTCAACGTCTATGTTTTTGTTATGAAATGTATAAAATATTATTTACTTAAATATATATTTACATTTAAGAGATTATTGAGGTTTTCTATTAGAGATAATTATTTTTATTAGGATTTATTTAAAAGTATAATAATTTATTTTAATGTATTTTAATAATGGTTTTTTTAATATTTTACTGGACGTGACAATAATCTTTCTTATTTCTAGTCTACGAAAGCAGTGATAACGAATATATTATTATTTATTACAATTGAGGAGTTCGCGTTCAAAACCAGTTATATCCTTTTTATAACATTTTCAGGAAACGAGAAAAACGCTTTATATTTTGTACTTGAAAAAAAGTAAGATTCTGTGAAGGAAATTTTGTTTGATATAGTTTGAAAAAAAGGACCATTGATTTTTTTAAGAAAAAATAAAGCAATTTTGTGAAAGTAGCCAAAAAAATGTGGATATAACTGGTTTTGAACACAAATGAAACAATTTTATTTTAAAAATATTACTTGTTTATTAAAAAAGTTTCTAGCAAAATTAAAAATCACTAAAAATAACTTTTACTTACTCAAAATAAAAAGAAAAATATTTCTTTTCCAAAAATAACAAAATTTTAACTTTTTATTAGAGATTTATGGCGGATTCTTCATTTAAACAGTCACAGTCACTAGTATCAGAGCTGGCAATCTCCACTATGCGTGTTTTTTCAGGAGAGCAGTTTTTTTGTTATAATATATAAAAATATATAGCCGATAGAATTTTAACTAAATATAGTCCTAATTGTGGATATTAAAATAATAATGTAATTATATAAAGCTTAATAGTAATTATTTATTTACTATTTAAGTTTAAAAATGGAGATTGTTGCCTTTGAACTGATAGGTTGGATATTGCTGATTTTAAAATAACATTTGAAGGATACTGCTTATTTTGAAGCAACCAAGTCAATATAAGAATGGCGTCTTGATAACCAAACAAAGAAGTGGCGTTTAAATAACATGCCCAAATTTCAGTTTTTCAGGAAATTCAAATGTTATTAACTATTCAAGAAAATATGGTTATTTTATTAATTTCATTATTTTTATTTAATACATTTAACAACAAATTTAAATTATTAATGGTAACAGAAAAACTAATAACAAAAGTTTTCGCCTAAAATATCCCTTAAACCCGCAATTGTACTTCCTCTTCTTGACCAGGTTCACAGAGTTCCTCTTTACATGGAACTGTTGGATAAGCTCCACGAGCTAATACGTCATTATAGTAATTAAGTAAGGGATCGTCCCGCCACCCTTGTCCGTAATGTGTCGCAAGCAATTTTTCTACTTACATTGCTTAGATTATCTGGATATATTCAATCTGGGTTTGCATTTCTAATATTGAAACCTTTTTTGGTTAACGTTCTGAAAATTCCATATTTACTTCTGTAAAATTCTTCTCCACTTATGAGAATTTGATTATGTGCAGATTTAGACCGCTTAAGGAAAATACGTTTTGATTGTGCGAATGAAAAATGCCATGATCCTGTAGGCTTTAAAACAGTATCAGCTTCTTTACGCCAATCGTAAAACTCAAAATCTGTATCAGCCCCAAACAATGTCTCATGGGTTTTTATTATATTATAATATTAATTTTAATTTGCAATCACTTTTTAAACTGCTTTTCTAAAATACTAAAGATTCTATCTGGAGGAATAAACGAATATCCACGCACAGAAAACAATAGCTCGATAGATTATTTTCGTATAAAAGATAAGTCCGTATTTTGCAATCGGTGAAATATGGCAGGTGCCACTTGATTGGACCCTTTCCCATATACATCTTCAGTCCAACAGTAGCTAAAGCAATTTTTAGTACTTAATTTGCTTATCAGTGAAGTTATGTAAGTATAACTGGCGGCTATAATATGCCTGCTGATCTGGTACTTTGGGCAGACACAAATTCTTTTCCATGTCGAACGACAATATAAGTATATCTGAATCTACATCTTTCATTAATGTAAAAAATACTGAAGCCCGAAGTTTATGCACTCTCTTAGTAATGATTAAAGTTTGTTTTTCTTTTACATCCTTTTCTCGCTTTATTTTTTCATGCAACTCAATACACGTGGAACACATGTCAGTTTGAGCTCTTCCAAATCCAAAATTAAAATTTGTAAAACGTTATTCAGAGCTGCCCCAAGAGCACCTAATCCCTTACCCAAATATGAGTCTTTCTTGAGTTCTTTGGAGGAACAGAGAAGTCTCACTTTCGAGTTAATTTTTGATATATGGAGACCTTTAATATTGTCAGGTACAGTCTAGTCATTTAAATTTTTTTCCCCGAGTTGCTTATCCAAACCAGAGGAGAGATAAGAAGACCAACGAGTCTAGCAGAATTCCTGGAGGCGATTCAACAGTTGGGTCAGCTCCTAGCGCTGCTTAAATGTGCGAATTAACATCGGTAAGCGGCTCTGTTTGTAGATTATTGTCCGAAGAAGCCGATAGAGGGTTTCGTCTAATTTTTTTGAATGAACCTGAATGTTCTTTCGAACCGGAGTCATCAGATAAATCGGTGTTTGAAAAGTTTCAACAGTTTAAAAAAAGAAAAAATATTCCTTTTTAGTGGATTCATTTATTTATTTGTTTTTTTTTTAAACAGTAAAATTAAGGTATAAATCGACAAAATTGAACAAAATATTATAATTCAACGAAAGAATAAAACTTTCGTAAAACCCGCACAAACCGACAACCTTTGGTAGATACATAGATATTTACCTACATATTAGCTGTAAGCACTAATGAAAGCACAAAAAATAAATAATTATTTGATTGTTGAGTAAGTATACTGCCATCCTATGAAAGACCTCCGTATCTCCAGAAAACATGATTTCGAGAAAACCGCGGTTTAACATATTTTGTTTGGCCGCAAAGCTATATACTATTTTATTGGCATAAAATTTACTTCACAGGGGTTTTTGGAGATCCTGAAAACAATTATGTAAAAATTAATTTTGTAAATTAACTGACACTACCAGTAAATAGACTTACGTAGTTTATATTTTATAGTCGCAAGCAACATTACTTAGTAACGACACCGTCAAACGTAAAATATGTTTATACGTGGTTCTTACTATGTACAATGACTAAGAAATTTATATGTATTACTTTGTTTTGAAAAAATTAAAGTGTTTAAAGTAAATTTAATGCAACAATAAAAATATAAAAAAAATATTTAATTTTGATCTGATAATGGAAGATTCTGCCAGAAATGTCTTTAATTTTCAGGTATAACTTCACTTAAGTTTTTTAGTATATTTGTTCTTTTAGTTTCTGGTATTCCACATGGAGCACTCAAAGGGATGGGTTCAACACTAAAACCATTTTTCATTACTTTTATTCGAAGAAGTCTAAATCCTGCATCTCCTCGTCATGATTAATTTGTACTTTTAAGATGTAAGATCCTTTTTCAGCAATTATTTTTGATATCTGAGAAAGATAAATCCGTGGACAAATCTTTTTTAATTTGGCTTGCGATGAAAAATCTTCCCATTGACAGAAATCATGAACCATTTCTTTAACATTGACGATTTAGATTTTTTCACAGCTTCGGTGAAATCATTAAAATCATACACTTTTTCATTCTCTTAAGCGTTAGCTCTACGTGGTGATGAAAGCTGACCGCTGACATGAAAGAACGCCTAGGTTCAAAGTATTTAATGACAATATCTTTTGCGGAAAGCTTGTTAGAATTTATTATATACACCAAGAATGTCAAAAACGAACAGTTTTTATTTTGGGAGGAACAATTGTCCAACCAAATGTTTTTTTTTGAGTATTGAGTGTTACTAGTCATTACTGACTAACCTACAATTTTAATCTAAAAATCTTATAACTAATTACTTATCTAAGAAGTCCCCATTGGGCTGTCTTAATTCACGGGTGCATGGGTAAAGGGGCATTAGTCATAAATCATAAACTTCAAGAAACAAGCAATTTAAGTTTGAAGATTTGTGTATAATCTGTACGTACATTTTTTTTTTAATTGTTGCCATAGTGTAATTAGGAAAATAGGCAGGCAGTAGTTAAAAACATTTATTTTATTAAAATAAAAATACAAAATTAAAAAAAACATGTGACTTATGTCATATGTCACATGTCACAAAAAACTGACTTATGCTTTTTGGCACTAAAAAACTACAATACATTAAAATGAAAAACATTATGTAACTAAAAAGACAACTTAGAAAATGGAAACTACTGTTCCTCAGAATCTTCTGGTTCAGAAACATCTGCTAAATCAGGATTAACATCCACCACATCTTTAGCAGTCTTTAAATTTTCGTAAAAATCCCAAAAAGTAACTAACTTACGTTCGACGCTTTCTAAATGTGTCCTTATATCTATTGAGTCTTTATTTAAGTTCCTATAAAATACTCTAAATTCTTCTAGCAAGTATTTTAGTTCGTTACAAACCGGCATTACACTTAAACGCACATTATAATTTTTTGTTTCACTTTAAACCATCACTTTTTCTTCTACACTAATTCTTGGCTAGCCGTAATTTCTCTTCGAATCTTCTTTTCAAACTTCTTCTTACACCTCCCAGATTATAACTGCAACTGCTACAATTATAACTCCAGTTTCCAATATGTCTCTGCTCGAGATACTTCCATTTTGTTGTGGACTATTCGTTTGTCCTCCGCTATTTCCAGATTGGGCTATTACAATTTCTTCGCGTACATACTTCTTTTGAGTTTGTATTTCCAGCCATATTTTTACAAATTTAAATTCTGGTCCATTTGAAAACATCTACTCTAATTTTTCTGGACTGGCAGGATCGCCATGTGATAAACTAACTCCTTGTTTATCGAAGAAAATTAATTAAAACTCATTTTATATAAAATCCCAATTTATTCTCATACTTTATGCATGCCAACTCAATACATCAATCCATTCTGGTTTCTACATTCTATCTATCCTTTTTTCATATATCAGCGCACAATGTACATCATATAACAACCGGGTTATTGCTGAGTAGACAGTCCTTAAAGTCAATAACACTAGAGTTGAATTATTTAATTGTCGATGCACTAATACAGGAAATTATGAAATATACTATATAACTATTCAACTATAAAATATGTAAAATAATAAATATCATTTTACAGCTTCCCATTTTTCATCTTCTCTTTTATCTTTTTTTTCTTTAAAGTTTTTATCGACATCCAGCTTTTGTTTGAGATATTCATTATAAGTGATGCTTAATAGCCCTTTTTCTTGCAACAATATGTTTTTCACTAGAGGATCCTTGCTTGTTATCAGGTTGAATGGGAACTGGACTATTGATCAAAATTTTGTCAGTGTTTTCTTCATAGCCTGATATATCTTCAATTGACCAAATTGAGCTGAGTGCAGATTAAAAAGCCCTTTTATTCTAATTTTTTTCTCCGATTTATACATTTGCCTTAAACTAACATAATAGTTACCACCTGACAACTGCCTGTAGTTTCCAAATCTAGACTCTAAATTATCAGTTTGAAATTTCCCAGTTAATAAGTATTTACAAGAAATGTTTGATAAAAAATATTTAATTACCTTAATAATTACAGTTTTTGAATGATGTAGAGCATTATGAGTGTCAACCGTTAAACAAGAGTCACTATTTTCTAAAGATCTCCATTTATCAAGCCAAATCAAAAAGGACTCTAAAAATGTTATTCTCTCATCAAGGGGATCTTCAAATGGTTTTAAAAAATCATTTCTCTTAAATTTGTACAGAAGAGTACTGAAAAAATACCGGTGTTACTTCCGAATATTTCTTTGGCAAAAATGTTCTGTAGCATATGTCGCTGGTGTTAGAAGAATTGGATTCTTTTGTAGAAATAACTAACGAGTCATAGGTAGTAGAAAAATAAGTGTTTTTAATTTACTATTTTCACTGAAGTAAATACATAGTGATTGATTCCATTTAGATATAATTTTCTTATCTTCACTAAACAGTTTTAAATATCTACAATTTTAGTTTATTACAATTTGATTAACTAATACAGTTGATTTTTTAGTTACCAACTTGAAAACATTTGTTTGTAGAATTTCTTATGCCATAATAATTATAGAAGATATAACTTTCACCAGAAAATAAAATGCATTAAACGCTTGTAAAAATGTAGAAAGTAACGTGCCGTCGGCAGAAAGCACCTGGCAAAGACAACTGTGAGCGATGATGGCAAAAAGACAACTGAACTCTTTGGTGGCAATAAGACAACTACTCGTTGGTGGCAATAAGACAACTGAACCCTTTGGTGGCAATAAGACAACTACTCGTTGGTGGCAATAAGACAACTGAACTCCGTTCGCGTCGAGCTCACCCTAATATATACTGTTGGACCGAAATGAGTGTCCGGGGCATAGTTGACGCACCTATTCGGTTTCAACCAATGAAAACATCATGACATAATGAAATACGTCATTTGTGGTTCGTTACTATGCGCCGGACACTCATTTTGTTCCAATGCAGAGCTGTGCACCTGAAAACACAGGTGTTCGACGTTCGGTATTCTGGGAAAAAGGCTATTTATAGTTTTATGACTTCACATTATATTAAGGTAAAAAGCAGTCGAACTATTTGAGAATTGTTTATTTATTTAGTAGATGTAAAATATTAATTTGTTGATGTTTTTACTGGTGAAATTGTAGAATTTAACCATACTGGCGCGCGCAACACAAAGGAAAACAACATTGAATGATGATAAATTAAAATGAATAACAATGATAAAAATATCTTGGAAAAAACTCGAAGGACCAGCCAGTGTTATCGCACTGACACGATGTATGAATAACAAAGTTTAGTTTCTCAGGTGTTTGTTGCGCAAGCCACGCATGATTTCAAACATATGACAGATTCATAAAACGAAAACCAAGTTGATAAACAATAAATAAGAAAAAATAAAGCAAAAATGGCGTAAGGTTATTGACCAGGTCACTCGCGAATCTATCCCAGATCAAGATCCTAGCGTTTCCTTTCGTGGAGCATTTGGATTCGACCTAATCCAACTGCGTATTAAACAACCTTATGCGAAAGTAGGTACCTAACTTAAAATCTTAAGCTCTGTGTTGGGCACAAGGGACAATTTAACAATTGGTCTCACGTAGACTCCATCTTGGGTTTTGATGCGCACTGAGCGTGATTTGCCATCCTTTCCAGGGATCAACTCCAATATCCTTGCCAAAGGCCACTTTAATGGAGGGGTGTCATCTTCCCTTAACAATACTAAATCGTTGATTTTGAATTCAGGTGTAGGCTCCATCCATTTGGGCCTGTTCTGTAACCTGTTAAGGTAATCGACTTTCCATCGGTTCCAAAACTGTTGTTGTAACTTTGAGCATTGTTGCCAAAATTTAAGGCGATTGGAAGGAATTTCGGCGAGATTTTTCTCTGAAAAGGACATCAGAGGCGCGCCTATAAGAAAATGTCCTGGTGTAAGTGAGTTGAGATCTAAAGGATCGTTTGATAAGGGGCAAAGTGGCCTACTATTCAAGATGGCTTCTATCTGTGAGAACACAGTTGATAGTTGTTCAAAGGTGAAAATAGAGTTTCCCATGAGCCTAACAAGGTGGTATTTTGCACTTTTTATTGCAGATTCCCACAATCCTCCCCAATGTGGTGAATGTGGAGGAATGAACTTCCACTCTGATTCAGTGGCAAGAAGGTAAGACTGGATTGACTTCATATTATCGTCATTAACTAGAAATTGATGAAGATCTCTGAGCTGATTTTTGGCTCCTTGAAAATTTGTGGCATTGTCACTGTAAATGAGTGTTGGGCACCCTCGACGGGCAATTAGGCGTTTTAACGCTGCTAAAAAGGCTTCGGTGGTAAGGTCAGAAACTAGCTCTAAATGAACAGCCTTTGTGACCATGTATACAAATAGCGAAAGGTAACATTTTTGAATGGGGGCCTTTTTTAAAGTAGAAGACTTAATGAGGAAAGGTCCTCCGAAGTCGACGCCCACCCTTTGAAATGGTCGAGCCTGAGTAATACGATAAGAGGGGAGATCTGACATGATTTGAAAATGTTTCTGAGCATGAAATTTATGACAAGTTGTGCATTTGGAAATAATTCGTTTTATTTCTCGCAAGCCATCTAGTGGCCAGTAACGTAATCTAACATTTGAAAGAACATTTTGAGGGCTGCTGTGACCCAAACGGATGTGGTTTGATTTGAGAATTAGAGATGAGATCTTGCATTTACTTGGCAATACGATAGGGTGCTTGTGGTCATAAGGTAAGTCAGAGTGCTTAAGCCTTCCTCCTACTCGAATTAAATTTTGATTGTCTATAAAAGGGTTTAATGATCGTATTTGTTTATTTGCTAAAGGCTTTTGATTTTGTAAACCAGTAATTTCTGTACTAAAATAACTGGATTGAATTATAGATAAAATGCATTTTAACGAATTACCAATTTCACTAGTATTAAGGGCTCCTGTTATTTTTTCACCTGGGTGGCGTACATTGTGCAAAAAACGAAACAAATATGCGAAAGATCGGACAAGTTTGGAAAAAGAATTGAACGTATCGAAGATGGTGACCCAGGGGTCAGGGGTGACGCGTACAGTTTGAAGAACTGTCTTTTTTGATTCTGGGAGAACTGTAACTAATTTAAAAGTATCAAGTGGATCAAAATTGGTGTGATTTTCTTTAAGAAATTGTGGCCCACGGAACCAGAACTCAAGCTTGTCTTTTTGAAAATGTCCTCGAGACAGCAAATCTGCAGGATTTTTTTCGGATCTTACATGCCTCCAATGAAAATCGTTGGTAAGTTCTTGGATTTGGGATACACGGTTGCTGACGAAAACTGACCATCGAGAAGGATGTCCCCTTACCCAAGACAGAGCAATGTGTGAATCTGTCCACAAATTGACAGAGTTAAAATGAATCTTTGTTTTCAAATTTTGAATGATTCGAGATACCAACCTGGACAACAACACCATTGACGACAGTTATAATTTTGGGATGGTAAGTATTTTACTAATGGGTGCTACCCTTGATTTTGACGTGAGCAATGAATAATGGATCGAATTATCCGAATAAACTGATCGTACATAAATGTTACAACCATAGGCGACGGAACTAGCGTCACAAAATGCATGAAGTTCGACACGTGAAACTTCTTTGTTTAACATTACTTGTCTAGGGATCGTTACATCATGCAGAACAGTTAAATTCTTACAAAACTCGCTCCATTCTTGTAATACCTTTTGATCTTGGATGATTTCATCCCACCCTAATTTTAATAACCGAAGCTGCTGCATGATCAACTTGCCGTGAGCAAGCAAGGGGTTGACCAACCCTAACGGATCAAAACAGCTTGAAATTGTTGATAAAATTATGCGTTTAGTAAGTTGCTGTGTAGGAAGGGATGAAGGAGTGGATATTTGAAGGGAATCTGAATTGGGATCCCATTTGAGACCTAGTATCTTGCAAGGAGCATCCTCTAGGTTAAGATCTTTTACTTCGGAAGTCTGATCTGATTTTGATAATTTTACATTTGAACAAAATTTGTGTAGTTCGAAACTATGGGGGCTTAAAGATTGAATTAATTCATTTTTTAGTTGTTTAATTTCATCGATGGTATTTGCACCAGCTAAAATGTCGACATAAGTTTGTTCAAGGAGGGCTTGATGAGCCAGAGCCTGATGTGGGTTTTGAAAAGCAATTTCGTTTAAAACACGACAAGCAACGTAAGGAGCACTCCTTTGCCCAAAACTAACAGATGTTAACTCAATGCATTGGAGTGGTTCGGTTGGTGAATTTCGCCATAATATATTTTGCAAAAAATTGTGTGCAGGGTTCATTACTATTTGCCTGTACATCTTCTGGATATCAGCTGTCAAAACATAATTAAATGTGCGGAATCTAAGTAGGATATCAACCAGCTCAGGTTGGACCCGAGGCCCTGTTAACAAAATGTCGTTTAATGATAGTTTAGATGTGGTTTGACAAGAGAAATCGAACACAACTCTGAGCTTGGTGGAAACACTTTGATCACAAATGACACAAAGATGTGGTGCAAAATATTTCTGTTCGTTGTTTACAGTTTTTAATTAAAGTGGTATGATTTGACCATGATTGAGCTGCAAGTATTCATCGATGAATTTTTTATATTCTGCGAAAAGTTGAGGGTTTTTGTGAAATTTACGTTCTAATGACAAAAAACGATGCTTTGCTATTTGAAAAAATCTCCTAATTTAATATGAGCCAATTCATTCTTAAGCGGCAAGTTGACTTGAAATTTACCATTTGGTAACTGGATGGTTGTATTTTTGAAAATTTGTTCAGCTAGTTAGTCATCCTCAGATAAAACCATTTTGTTTTCCACTTCCTCCTGTATCCAGAACCGCTCCAAAAGCTGGTCAGTGGACAGTGGCGTGGTAGTAGGTGATTTCTCTACGTTATCTTGTATTAAAAGTTTGAAAGGGTTGTCAATTTGACCCTGATTTGCAATGTGCAAAGCAACGTTGTTGTCAAATAGAAGGTTAAAGGTATTATCCAATTTGACATCATGAGAAGAAACGTTTGGAACATGTGAAAAATGTAAGCTAATTTCAGCTTCTTTTGCTGAGCTGGGATTTGAAATTTGGTGTTGACTGGTATCATACACAAGTTTGGTTTCTGTGTCCGAACTGTTAGAATGAATGTTTGATGAGTGATGTGAAGTTTGATTTGAAAAACCGCTACTATCCTCTAACCCTTGATCAGGAATAGGGGTTGAAATGTTTGATTGATCACCACCAAGCACCTTTTGTGCGTTAGGGGTGTGTGAATGATTGTTTGAAAAACGTGTGTTTGATGAAGGGCTGATCAAGGGGTCGTCAAACCCACCCGAAAAGGTTAATTGTTGATAAGAAAGATGATTTGAAACACCGCTACTATCCTCTGACTCTTGATCAGGAATAGGGGTTGAAAAGTTTGATTGATCACCACCAAGCACCTCTTGTGCGTTGGGCGTGTTTGAATTAATGTTTGAAATAGGTATGTTTGATGAAGGGCCGATCAAGGGGTCGTCAAATCCACCCGAAAAGGTTGATTGTTGATAAGAAAGATGATTTGAAACACCGCTACTATCCTCTGACTCTTGGTCAGGAATAGGGGTTGAAAAGTTTGATTGATCACCACCAAGCACCCTCTTGTGCGTTGGGGGTGTTTGAATGGATATTTGAAATATGTATGTTTGATAAAGGGCTGATCAAGGGGTCGTCAAACCCACCCGAAAAGGTTGATGATTGATTTGATGAACCGGTTCCACCCTCTAAATTTATTTCAGATGTAGGGGTTGCAAAATGAATGTGATTAATACCAGACAACAATTTTGTGCCCGCACGAACTGTACTCTGATTTTTTAGATTTTTTAGATCCTTCCTGGGGAACTGTACATGATGAGAATATTTGTGTGGTTGGGGTGAACCAGGAAAATTACCTGCTATAATCCACCCAAAATGAGTATTGACTAGGGTAGGTAATCCTAGACCTAGTTTATGAATGCCTGGCTTAATTAAGTTATAATAGAGATCTGCTCCGAGCAAGCTATCTATGGTTGAAGGTATATGAAAATCTTTATCTGCAAGCTGGGATTCCAAATGACTAGGTATTTTTATTGTTTTGGAATCCAATGATAACTGTGGGAGTTTGTATGTTATTTGAGGTATAACTGCGCAAGTGGCGTAGGAATGTGAAAAAGGTGGATTAAGTGAAGTAAGATTTAAGTCAACTACGCCCCTGACTGTCTGCTCGTTTTGGCCTATGCCTGTTACTTGAATTGAACTTTGATTGCAATCTAGACCTAATTTATTAAAAAAGTGATCAGTGACAAATGACATCTGACTGCCATTATCTAAAAGGGCTCTTGCACGAATTGTTTTTTCTGAATTTGTTTTCATTAACTTGAGCAGTAGCCAGTAGCACGTAGTTGCTTGTTGTATGAGTAGTTGTTGCAGATAAAGATGTTTGTGATAGTCAACTTGACCGGTTTGCTGAATTTTTACTTACTGCCCCTTGATTATTAAAGCTTTGAGGAGGGGGAGTAGTGAAACTGGATGCAGTGTTTTGGTAAGGAGTGTGATAAGGTTGTTGTGGTTGGTATTGAGCAGGGATGTCATGTAATAAAGAATGATGCCTTTGGTTACACATAGTACAATTTTTTCTGGAAAAACAAGTGTGTGATGAATGGTTTTTCCCCAAACAGTTAAAGCAGAGTTGCTTATTGGCAATAAAGGTCTTCCTATCAGAAATGTTCAATGCTAAAAAATTTGGGCAAGAGTAAAGTTTGTGAGTTGTATTCTCACACATATTACACACTTGATGGTACCGGGGAGCATTATTTTGTGTCCGTAATGTAGATACAGTTGCTGGTTGAGACGTGGCATGACATGAAACCTTAGTTGACCTAGACACCTGTTGGCTAGTGTTATTAGACCTGTTTGATTCTGGTTTGTACGGTACTACTTGAATTGATTCCATTACTTGACATTTTTTGTTAAGAAATTCAAATAAATTCTGCGGCGTACTCAAGGCGTTAGAGACAGCTTGTTCTTCGAATGATTTTCGAGACGAGTAATCTAATTTTAAAGCTATTATTTGTGTTATTAAAGATTCAAAGAGTGCTTGCGGGTCATGGTTTAACGTTAATAACGATTCATATGTAGATTGAGTGGTAGTGATAAATGTTTTCAAATTGGCAACGGTACATTTTGATATCTCAGGAATCGCTAACAATTGCTGGAAATGATTGGACAAAATTTGTCTGACATTATTGTATCTAGTGTTTAATAAATATAGTGCTACTTGAAAGTTGTCATCCAAAATTGGTAACGATTCTATCAATTTAAGTGCTTCGCCACTAAGGTGAGAGCGTAGGTAAAATAATTTTTCAGAATTTGAACCCATTTGAACATTATTGGTGATTAGCGAATTGAACAAATTAATAAATGATGTGTATTTAAGGTAATTACCAGAAAATACAGGAATTTTTATTTCTGGCAAACGTAGTCTTGATTGAGGAACCCCAAGATCAGATGGAACGTGAACTGGAGGTGAATTATTAGTGATAACTGTTGGTTTATTTAAGTTGTCCAACATTGTGGTTAATTTTGCAAACAGTTCAAAGTATCCATCCTCTGTGATGTCCCTATCAATGTCTGCAGGTTCAGATTGTTCAATTTGGTCCTGAGTTTCTAAGTATTTGATAAAATATTGTTTAATTCTTTCAAGTTTGGCGATTATTGGACCTTTGTCTGAACACGCTGAGTTTTCATTAACCCAAGTTTTAGTTTTGGTAAACTGTGATTTACAAATGCCTCTAACTTTTTCAATTGATCCATTTCGATAATAGTGTTCAAATAGTGTTCAAAAAAATTTATGATGAAAACGGCTAAGTATTTTTTTTGTAAGAAAAAATTTGCGAGGGATTGACTTAGAGGAAGTAAATTTTCTCTTTAAAAAAAAACAATTTAAACAAAAATTATTTCCAAAAAAAATCTTTCATGAAAAAACGGATAAGTATTTAAAAAAAAAAACAATTTACCAAAAAAATTTATGAAAAAACAACAATTTTAAATAAATATGTAAACTATTACAATAAGTACAGAAAAAATCACAAAAATTATTTTTCTTTTAAAAATAGAAAAATCCACGACAAAAAGAAATGCAATTTACTAATAATGATTTTACAAACCCTTAATATCCAACGAAAAGTTAAAACAATCAAAATAAAATAAATTTCCCAACAATAAAAAGTCATTTTTAAAATACCTTGTTGATTCTTGTTGTTAACTAGTAGATTCTGGCCTCTTTTTCTTCTAGAACACTATGAAGCACTCCCAAGGGAGCTTGAAGATTTTTCTTTTTTTATGAACCCAAAAATTTCCAATTTGAATCCGGCTCGAAGGACCATGAAAAAATACCGGTGTTACTTCCGAATATTTCTTTGGCAAAAATGTTCTGTAGCATATGTCGCTGGTGTTAGAAGAATTGGGTTCTTTTGTAGAAATAACTAACGAGTCATAGGTAGTAGAAAAAGAAGTGTTTTTAATTTACTATTTTCACTGAAGTAAATACATAGTGATTGATTCCATTTAGATATAATTTTCTTATCTTCACTACACAGTTTTAAATATTTACAATTTTAGTTCATCACAATTTGATTAATTAATACAGTTGATTTTTTAGTTACCAACTTGAAAACATTTGTTTGTAGAATTTCTGATGCCATAATAATTGCAGAAGATATAACTTTCACCAGAAAATAAAATGCATTAAACGCTTGTAAAAATGTAGAAAGTAACGTGCCGTCGGCAGAAAGCACCTGGCAAAGACAACTGTGAGCGATGATGGCAAAAAGACAACTGAACTCTTTGGTGGCAATAAGACAACTACTCGTTGGTGGCAATAAGACAACTGAACCCTTTGGTGGCAATAAGACAACTACTCGTTGGTGGCAATAAGACAACTGAACTCCGTTCGCGTCGAGCTCACCCTAATATATACTGTTGGACCGAAATGAGTGTCCGGGGCATAGTTGACGCACCTATTCGGTTTCAACCAATGAAAACATCATGACATAATGAAATACGTCATTTGTGCTTCGTTAACTATGCGCCGGACACTCATTTTGTTCCAATGCACAGCTGTGCACCTGAAAACACAGGTGTTCGACGTTCGGTATTCTGAGAAAAATGCTATTTATAGTTTTATGACTTCACATTATACTAGGGTAAAAAGCAGTCGAACTATTTGAGAATTGTTTATTTATTTAGTAGATGTAAAATATTAATTTGTTGATGTTTTCACTGGTGAAATTGTAGAATTTAACCAAGTACTTTTAATTTAACAATTGACCACCATTTTATAATAATACTAACAAATTCAGCAGTTTCCATATTAGCAGATATTAAAGCAGCATGTGTTGTCTCATTAAAGCAGCATGTGTTGTCTCATGAAAAATATTGCACACTAATGACACTTTCTGTCTTTCAATACTTGAGGGATACACGGTTTTGAAATTTAATTTGGGTGCTGTTTTTACTAAAAAATTTGCTTCCGGCTTATACAACTTCCTAACGTCTAAAAAATTTGCTTTCTTAATCTTTTCATGGTCATAAAAATCAGGGAATACAAACGATTTTGTAAAATACTTAATGGAAATGAATATTTATCAGAAGATTTATTTGTTAATTTTAGCAGCATATTTTGGTTCACTCTAGCATTGTCTGTAACTACAGTAATTATTTTAAAGCCATATTTTTTTAAAATTTGCAAAGTAACTAATACCATTTCACGTAATTTCTCCCCGTTTACATTTCTGACAGCTTGAAGAGAAACAACCTCTTTCATTTTGCCAAATACAGAAGCTATTAAAAAAGTTTGAACAGTTTTTGCCTCAGATAATATGTAATTTTCAGCAAAACCAACTACATTACCATTTTTATAATCCATGGTCTGTTTTACATATATTTCATCTATTTGTAAAACAACATATTTTCCTAATTCAGTTAAACCTTCTGCAATTGTTTTAATGTAGTGTTCATTTTCTAAGGGACTCTCTGGCGAAATTTTCAGGGAAGTAGACAGTTTTAGCAAGTGTTTAGGATGTGGTAAAATTAACAGTTTATTAAATCGTACAGTATTATATGCTTTTGTTGTTTGAATATAAAGAAGAAATGAATTTAAAAGTAAATTTGCAGAAAATCTATTACGTTTTGCAAATAAAAGATTAAACTGTTCTGTTAAAAATTCAACCTGTTCTATTTTGCTATTTTCGTCTTGTTCTAGAAGTTTATCTTTTAACTGTTGTATAACGCAATTGAAATTATTTATTATTGTTTCTATTTTATCACTAACTATTTCTACTTTAGAATAACGTAACAGAATGTTTTCAATATGTGACCAACGGGATAATTTTAAAGATGATGATAATACCCAACTTAAAAATCTTCTTTTAATATTAAATTTTTGTTAATGCGTACCTGTACTTCCATGGTCACTAAAATTTTAACACTACATATTATTTTTGGCTCACTAAGATCAAAGTTTATTAAATAAAAATAAACATAATCGACTTGTTGGTGGCACTTCCACTTCTGTAAAGATGAAACTAACTTCTTTGTAACGTTTTCAGAAAAACTACCAAAGCTTGTTATAACATCACCTTTGAGCCATACATCTTGCTGTTCCTCCTGCCTTTTACTGATAATATTTTGTCTATCACTAGGACTCTGTCTACTTGGACCCCCTTGAACTGTAAGGTACTTCGGTAAGCCAGGAAATATTTTTAGAACAGCATTTTCTTTTCCTTGGAAATGTTCTAGAAACTCCTTCTTTGTCTATGTAGCTTTCAGTAAATAAAACGTCTGCTTCATAGAAATGTTTCATACAAACCACTGAATTATTGGTAGGTTCCCAATTTTTACAGTGGATACTTTTTATCCATTTCAGTCGTAGTTCTACTTCTTGAGGAAATTTAAAAACAGTAATGTATCCTTCGTTCTTACTAGAGGCATAATTACTAGTACAACTTGGCACTGAACACTTTGCAGGCATCTATAAAACAAAATTAATTGGTTAGAATATTTTGAGAACTGAGCACATTTATAGTGAAATAATTATTAATATCTATATTTTGTATAAACGTACCTTTGCAATTAAGAACAAATTAACTGATCGTTTATTTAATTTCGCACAACACAATAATTTCAACTCAAACAATTTCAAACAACAAATGAATGAGAAATGAATGTTTATTTACTCGTTTAACCTTAAATATCATCGGCCCTCTATTCAGTGTTGCCAGATCTCCAATGCTCCGGCCTGTAGTTGTAGTTGGCCATGTATCTGCTTGTTCATTTCTATAGCAATGTTATTCCATAATTTATTTTTTTTTACATATTGGACGGTTAAATTCACTTTCTCTGGTTAGTCTAAGTTCTGCTAAAATCATTGTACTTTTGAGGTTCCATCGAATGTTATCTTGCGAACATTCTCCAGAAACTTGTAAATCATTTTCTTCTTCTGTGTTACGAAAGGCTTGTGAGCATTGTGCAAAAATGTGTGAATTATTTTCTGTGTCTGCATTAGAAAGGGCTCATACACTTGTTTTGCATATCGATTTAGTTTTTCTGAATCTAAAAAAAAATAAACACAGTATCAGTTCAGTGTTTCCATAGTTAAACCTTAAGTTAACCAATTCTTAAATAAATAGATGTTATAGCTCTTTGGGGAAAGGTATAAAAAAGTATACTTACCACTGCTTATTTCAATGTAAGTTTCTCTGTCTACCGTTACGTCCATCTCTTGGCCCTGATAAGTCATATGCAGTTGAAATAACTCCATTTTATTAATCAAAAATAATTATTTTATACATAAATTGTATACGTAAATATATTACGCCTTTGCAAAATATTGTGGCAAAATAGAAACTAAGAAAACTAACCCTTCTTTTGACGAATCACGAGAGCGCGTGCGTAAGCGCACAGAGTGTTGCTTGTCAGTTGTCAATCTGTGGTTGTCAATGTCAACCGTTTTTTATTCGTCACGATGGATTTCATCGATTAATTTTACGTTGACTTTAAAAACTTGCCCATTATTTTGGTTTGTTTTAACATCATTAAATACGTGCATTATTTATTTACATGCCCTAAAATAAGGTAAATCCTGAGTCAATTGCACTTAAGTACAGTTTACAGTTTATTGGGTTCTTCATACCGTCTAAAAAATAATTAAACATTAAATAAATTGTACTTACTCGATGTTGAGTTTCCAATAATTCCATTTACTTGCAATTTTAGAATTTTATTCAGTTTTCTCTTTGACATGATAAACGATAAAGAGTGCGTTTTAATCATCTTCCACTTCTTCTGGCAGGGAATCGGCAGAATTTTTGGCCTTTAACCCATTAACGCCCAATTTATTTTTTTTGTCAAAATTTTAAAAATTTTTCAGAGATTGCTACTATGACTCATTAGTTGACTTCTATGTGTTGACTTCTATGTGTTTTCTTTTTTTTAAGTTCTTAAGTTTGATTTTAGGGGCCGTCCTCTGATTGGTTTTTCTCTTATAAATTGCTTTAGACCATGGCGGCCGTAATATCGTACCATCATTTCGTCTATAGACAGATGTTTTTGGAAAATCCCCCAATTTCGAAAGTTTTTATTCAGAGCATCAAGAAGGGGCCTTATTTTGAACGCCTTATCGTGTTTGTTTTCATTTGCTTTTGTATTATCTTGCAAATGTAGCAATGTCTTTATCTCTAAGTATCGGTTCTGACTTATGGCGTCCTTTACTAATTGTACACCCAAATCTTCAGCGTCAGACCAATAATCCCGTTCACTGGGCAGTCTATAATATCCAGAAAAAAACAAAAATCCAATAACTATCTTTATGTCTTGTAACGGTTACTCTTCTAGTACCGTTATTTCTTAATATTTTATAACTATATTTTTAGAATGATTGTCCCATCTCTATTAGGACCGATAGTTTCATTCTTTCGCTACCAATATTTTATATAGTTATCTTTTGTTTTTTATAAGTTGTATGTTCGGATCGAAAGTGAATTTCGACAGGTATTACTTGAAAAAGCCTTTTACAATAATACCTCAGAACGAGGCAGTCGAGATTATTAAATCTGCTAATATTTAAGTAATCTTAAACAGTATGTGATATTTTTATTAGTGGTGAGAACCATCAGTATTTCATGGTGAGTAGAAGATTAATATTTACAAGATTTCTGCAAAGATTAACGAAATGGATCGAGATTTATTTAGTTGTTAAAAATGTGAGGTTAGATATTTTAGAACGTGTCATTAATTTCTGTAAAGATTATTTTTTATTCATTATGTGTTCAGAAACATCTTACCTCCTTGTTCCTTATTTTTCCTTATTACGTAAACTTCAAAAAGGTCTCAATCTTTTAGATAAGTCAACCTTTGGATGGTTTTTTATTACAACACCGCTGAGAACATAGTTTAAAATATATTTTTTAAACAAATGGTTAGAATACAGTTGAAGTTATGGTCCCACATATGTTGAGTTATGATTAGAAGATAGTTGCAGTTATGATTACAAACATGTTAATTCATATATAGAAAAAGACGCATCGCAGTAGGAGACCGTCCTTATTTGAAAAGATTGAAGACCTACACCAGTCCTACTTTGAGATAAGTTTCACTTTTATCTTTGAAACATTAAATAAAGAAGTAATTTAAACGAATCATGGCTTGTGTAGATTGTAATGTTACTTGCCTGCTTAAACATATACGTTCTGTTTTAACATCAGTCATATTAATTATATTTGCCAAACTATTATAATTCACCTTAAATGATATGTTTATGTAAGTTTGGTGGCGCCCTCCATACCTTTCCTATAGTTAAGTTTTGTCAAGGTTATTAAGTGCTACTCACGGCCCTAATTAAATTGAGCTAAAACACGGTAAGTAAAACCAACATAACTTGTTACAGTCTTCAATTTCCACAGAAAATGACGGCTTATTTTTTTGTTCAGCTGCATAACGAATTGTTTCGTCTACGATTTTCTGATACACCTGTTACGAAAAAAAAATGTTCAAAAATTTCCAACATGCTTGCGTCAGACAAAATGGGCAACATATCGGCAAACTTTTCTTGCGGCGTATTAGTATTTTCCCATATATCAAATTGTGGATTGGTTTTCTTCCATTTCGGTACGTTTTATTCAAGCAATATTTTTTGCTCCGCTTTGGAGCGGATTCTTCTTCCCCATTGGATGAAAAATCTGAGTGCTCCTTTTGATGTGACGTTTATGGCCCTTGTCTGGTAAAAACCGATAAAGGAACATTATTATCGTCTTCATCATCGAAAGGCAAGTTTATTTCCGTTTGTCCTGCAACATCCGATACAACAGGTACATCCAGATCGTCATCGTTGAGATCATCTTCATCGGTAAGCTCATCCACTTCAGGCGGTAAAGCTACGATGGCAGCTTCGATTTCTTCTGAATATAGATATTCGACAGCTTCATCTAAAGTTTTAAAAACTTGTCTACTCATGTTGGCTAATTCTGAAAAAAAAAAAACAATATAATATCAGAAAAATATTGTAGATGAAATATGACTTGTCTACTCATGTTGGCTAATTCTGAAAAAAAAAAAAACAATATAATATCAGAAAAATATTGTAGATGAAATATGACTCTAAATCCCAGCGTCTTCATTCGAGGACACAGTTATTTATCATCGATTTCCAAAAAATTATAAGAAAAATATGCAACCGTGATATACCACAACAAAAGATATGCGTTTTGAGTTTGTAATAATAGTATAAGTATTCACTTACCTAAAGTACAGCAGTAGATATGATTTAAAATACCTCTGGCCGACGGAGCGATAAAAAACACAGATTTTCAAAAATATTACGTCTGGCTTGTATAAATCTTACGGCAAAACTAAACGTTTTCAGCCGACAGAGTTGCCAACTCGCAAAAATATTTATCCCTAAAGCATAAGTCATAAACCCCTAAAATCGTTCCAATTACTTGGAAATCCCCCTAAATTTTTTTTAAATAATTAATTACATGTTTTAATATTTTTTGAGGGGGTGGGTGGTCTCACAACGATAATTTTTAAACGGTTTTATTAGGAAACAGAATAATCCAAAAACGAACTACATCTCTCTCCTATGACATTGACAATAATGACGTTGACATCTTTAGCATGACTAACATAAAATTTAAATATTCCCGCTGAACACATTTTTAATACTTGTTGTTATTCATAAATAAAAATAATAAATAATATACTGTTATACTTTTTATAAATTATTTAATACATCAAATAAAATTTCGTTGTCTTCAGAACATTCAGATTTTTTAAAGTCGTACATATTTAAATTGAATAAATTTAACATTTCAGGGGACGGATTGAATGTTGTGCAAGATCCACCATTTCGATTTAGTGTGAATCGAACCATCATCAAGCTTTGTAACATTTCAATAGATAATCTATTCCGCAGCTTATTTTTAACTATATTATAGATGGAGAATGCACGTTCGACACTTGCGTTTGAAATTGGAACTGTGACAAATGCTAATCCAAATTTTGAAACATTTTCAAAGCGTTTACAGCCAACTGCGTCACAATCATTATAAACTTCATAATAAAAATCAGCTGAAGTAGAAATATTCGTCCATGTTTTGTTGCTCAATTGGTGCCACTCAGACTCGATGTCATTTTTATTGCCGTAAAGGTGATTTCGATGAATATGATTCAATATTGGTTTAATATCAGGTTTGACTTGAGACCTTCGGGTGCAAATCAGCAACTACTTTTAACATTGATAAATTATCCGGAAGCCTTTTCTGAATTTCCTGGGCCAGACAACATAAAAAGTTCTTGCATCGTTCCCTGACATCCAACAAATTCTTTTCTTCAAGTTCTTGAGATATATTTTGAAAATCAAAACCAAAATATATTGAAGCTGTATGCATCAAATGTTCGCGGAAATTAAATTCTAGCAGTTCGGAGTCCACCAATTTTTCCAATTTAGAAGGTACAACAAGTCGTCTTAACAAGTTTTTGTATAATAAAAACAAATCTTCAAATAATTTTGTAGGCTCAACATTATCACTTTGGAAAAGTAAATTTAATTGAGTAACATTTTTTAATTCATTTCTGAGAAAAATCAAAAAAGCTTTGAAAGGAAGCCTTCGCATGATATCATAAAGCTGTTCTGCCATGTAACATTTGTTTTCAGATTTAGCAATCGAAAAGAGCAGCTTCAATTCTTCCCATTGCTCCAAGATTGTATTAATAGCTTGATAGCGAGCGAGCCACCGGGTTCCGCTAAGTCCTTGAATTTTTTTTGGATCCTTGCTATCATTCATGGTTTCGAATAATGTTTTGTAGTAGTCCAAACGTTTAGGGCTGTATGAAAACCAGTTATGGGTTTCTCTTACAAGAAATTCTAGTTGGCGTGGTAATAAATCAGCTGCCTTTTCCGCACATAAATGCAAAGAGTGGCTAACACATTTAACAATAATTAAATCTGGCAGTTCCCTTTTTAATATAGCAGTCACCGAATTATGTTTACCAACCATAACATTTGCTCTATCCACGCCGATTCCGATCATATTTTCAATTTTTAATCCATCCTTTTAAAGTTGATTTATAATTGCTTCATGCACACTTTTTGCGTCACATTCTATTATCTTTATTATTCTATAGAAAGTTGTGACAACTTGCTTTGTCTTGTGTGAAAAAAAACGCACCATAATGCACAGGACTTTTTGTGTTGAGAGATCAGTGCTCTCATCGATAATAATCGAATACGGAAAATCTCCTATCTCTTCAATTAAAGCTCCAAGCATTGATGGACCAAGCACATTTTTTATTAACATTGAACACTTAGTACGATGAAGTTTTAGGTTTTTTAGAGCATCTGATGAGGGATCCAACTGAGGAAGTATACTAATCAAATGATTAACTGTTAACATGGAACAGTGCTCGGCGATGAAGGCAGCGATTCTCAACTCGGTGATTTTGTACTTTCCAATAAAACTGGTTTATATATTTTAGATATAGGTTTACATGCCTTTGCTGATTTTTCCCGGGCTGTGGTTTTTTTATGTTTTTCAGTTTTAGCGTGACTAAGCAAATCCTTTTTGTGGGCTTTCAGCACTACACGGCAATATGTACAAGTCGCTAATGTGTCACTGGTAACATCAGGTGCAAGCCATCCTGCAATAAAAACATGGACTGTGAATAACGACGTATGAATTTAGTACTTATTTAGTCAAGTAAATCACAGTAAATAGGAAAACATTCTAGACAATACCAACACCTACACCTTGCAACAATACCAACACCTTGCTAATATGCTAACATTCTAATATTGAATGTGTGTTAAGTGCCTAAATGAAATAAAAAATACCTTTTTTTTAATTTTATTGAAGAACAAATACTGCTGTAATTTGATGACGCCGATGATGCTATAGTAAAGGAATCATGAATATTGTTGTCTTTCTCGATCATTTATAAATTATGATAGAGCAATTAAATTTCTTTACCTTTTAAATATGGATCTGTTTCCCAAATCTTCGTATATTTTTGATTGTACATCTTTTTATTTTTCGTTATCGTTTCTTTTGCTTTCGGCATCATTCATTAAAATTACTTTACATTTACAACGCAGTACAATCAAATGAAGTGAGAGACGAGAGTGGCGAATCGACGAGTGATCAAAACAAGTTAACAAGTGTCAATGTCAATCTCAAGTACTGACATTCGACATTGACACGTAAACAACAATCTTCAGAATCTTCTTCTTCTCCATTTGTATTTGTGGCCTCGCTATTCGGCCGTAAACAACAATCACACATGACACATGACAATTATTGACACAATAGGCTCGTTTGGATTCTGTTTGGATTGTCCCAGGGCCTACTTTTACATTTTTATTTTTTGCAATAAAAAAATAATAAATATTAAGAGTCAAAAATCCCTAAAAATACCCCTAACAATATAAATCCCCTAAAAAAATCCCATCCCATTTATTTACCCCCTAAATCTGGGGGGAAAACCCCCCAAGTTGGCAACACTGTCAGCCGAAGTTACATCTATGCACGTGCACTTAGGCTAAAAATAGATTGTATCGATTGTTTTTTTATGGCTCCAGCAATGTTTATTTTAAACTGTCCTCAGATGAGGACGCTGGACGCTAATGGGTTAATGCTTTTAGTATTACGCGACATGGTGGAAAACTATTTTGCCTGCCGGATATAGGCCAAACATTTTTGAAGAAAAAGAGTATTATTTACTATTTTTTTTATAAACGTTTAAAGACTTGCAAATAAATATAGTTGATTATTATAATACTAAGTTGGTGTGTGCATTTATTTTGATAAATAATATGGAGGACATAATTGCAATAATAATAATAACAGTACACTCTGAAAACATAACAAGATTTAGAGATTTTTACCTAGTAAATAGTGAACTGGTCCCACAGATATTGGACAGATTAATAATATTATAAGTATGTAATATGCAGCCATTTCACATGCGTATTTAGTAGTAAAATTCTGTTTTAGGATGCAGCGTAGGCTGATTAAAAAAAAAATAATTAATTTTTTTTTCGAAATCCTCATGTAAAAACTTCCGAGAAGGTGTTAAAAGATACCTGTGAAAACGAGAGCCCTTAATATTAATATTAAGAGGTCGCGAATCGCAGATTTCTATTTGCCATTTAAATAACACGGAAACATTTTTTTTAATTTTGGAATTTTGTAACTCTGAAGCGGTTGAAAGGATTGTCAAACCAAAAATTTTTCTTATAGGAAATTTGACGCTCTACAAAAAACTATTCGGAAATTTTTTGATTATCCTAGCCATGTAAAAGTGATTCGAAGTCAAAGTTAAAATTACAATAAAATTTCATTTTTTTTTAACTATTTATTAATATTATTATTTTTCAAAATTTTGCTTCTTATGGTCACTTTTTTCCATAGTTACATTTATAAATAGTTAAGGACATCAGTTATGAATTATCAGTTTTAGATTTCCAATCAATAGTATTCTTAAACCCAGACTATGTTAAGGTTTTTTTATTACAGTCCGGAAAACGACGACGATGTTCTTTAACCACTTGCAAAAGATACTGTAATTGTTCTTCTTTCTTGGTCAAACAGTTGTTGTAATCTTCAATCAAATCGATACTACGTTCTGCTACATCATTAACCACAGAAAGTTGTTTAAAAAAATCTAAATTCTCTTTATAACTTTCATTGTTAGGCCACAGCGATACATCTACTTCTAGAAAATCACATGGTAAATCAAACGTTTCGAAAAGTTTTCTTTATTTGAAAATGACATTAAATCAAGTTCTCTAGCGACGTATCGTTTCTCTCTGATAATGTTACTCTGCTCATTTTGACTGATCGCTCTACACATTTTTCTTTTCATTTCATCTGAGACATTTTTATCAAATAATGCGAGTGCTGCTAGTTCTTCATCCAAGTACCACAGATGAGCACTTAATTTATTTAAAGCTTTTTGTAGCACTGGCAATTGAATTTCTGGGCAAGAAAGTAACTTCTTCAACAGTTGCAGATCATTATTCGGCGCTTGGATTGCCACAGAACAAGTAAACCACACTTTGACGTAAATTAAAATAATAAAAGTACATATTTGACGCAAGCTATCAATTTCTCGTTTAGAAAGTGAAAATTGACCTCTGAACATGAAGATGTTTAAGCTGTAAATCGCTTCAGCCATCCATCGTGCATTTTGTTTTTTAGTTGAAAACTTTTCTGCGCAAACGATTCGTCTAAAGGTTGACAAGAATAAAAAAAAATATAGTTTTGCACGTTCACAAACCTTCATTATACAGTGTGTGCCATAAAGTTGGATCCATATGGTTTTTTTATTACGATTTAAAAAAAAACGTCGTGGGTCAATCACCTCTGGTTATTTCAAAACTTAAAATTGCCCATATCAAATTTAACTGCTGGCATTAGTTATCTGTGACTGTCATTAAAAAAAGGGATTTTTAAGCGAGTTTTCAAAGATATTGCGAATTTGATAGATAATTGCAAGTAGCCAACTTTGATATGGGTTATTTTAAGTTTTTAAATAAGTAGAGTTGAACGTTCTATGTAGTTTTTTCCAGTCATAATATTAAAACAAATTTCCACATATGGACCCAAGTTTATGGCACTCACTGTATGTCATAGACGTGCCATGGAGACTAATGGATGTTTTTCTGTAAGATTTATTTTGAGTTTGTGTTTGATTTTAATTGTTATTAAATATATACTGAAAAGTAGTTATAATCAGTTTTATTAATGTTAAATGTATTGGTTTATGATCAATTTTAATAAAAATTAATGCAAAACTTGCAAAACTTGCAAAAATACCTATAAATATTTTTGTTTAATAATAAAAGTAAAATAATTATTGAGGGGACATGGGTGAAAAGGAAATATAAAAATAATTAGGTAAAAAACGATTAAAAAGTAGTTTATTAGAAAAAAGATGATGCATTGGTACTAACATAATGTTATGTTACATTAAAAACAACCTAAAATATAATATAGATTTGTCAGAAATATTGGAAATTAATCCTTTATATATCTTTAACATAACTCTTTTGTTACACTTTTATTCATTGAGGAGCTTCGAACAAAACGATTTTTGGAAAAACATGATTTTCCAATGGGCCATGTTCACATGTGAGATATGCTGTTTTATAAATTATATTGTAATAGTTAGTCGCTATACAAGTTATTCTAAATAGTCAGTTCTTTAAAAAAGCCAAAAGTTTTTAAATTAAGCCCAATTGAAATTTAAAATTTAAAATTATACGTCATCGGGAATAGACCAATCATCTTGTGTCGAAGTTTTTTTTGTTATACAAAACCAAGCCAACGAACAAACCAACACACAGAATGTCGAAGTGAACGCACATCTAAGTGACATTAAAATTGACACCACCTAACATTAGTAACATCTAACCTTAGTTTTTTGTTTTGGTTTAATTTTATTATTAATAGGAATCAGCTGGATTTATAAAAGTTGAATCAAGTGTTTTACCCATTGTAAACGAAAATATGATTACCGAGATGATTACTGCATTTTTTAACAATACTCAGTTTACATAAGTCAGAAAGGTAAGACTTTGTTTTAATAGTAGGTAGTTACAGTTTATATGGAGCAAGTAAAACATATTTATCTCAGGTTTTATTTTTAGATCTGCCAAGCAAGAATATGGGGATAATTTCTTTTTCCATAAGAGAGAAGGAGACAAATTACACCTAAACATAAAGTACGGCAAAAACCTTCTGATGTGGTTGCCTTGTAATTAACAAAAATGAAATTTTTAGTGCACAATATGCTTAGGATATGCTGCATGTCAAGGTTTGTAATATTTATTATGCTTTTTTGTTTTTATATTACATATAATAAACAGTGTATAAGGCCCTTTATTCCTATAAATATTTTTTTTCTAATTTTGACATATAGACATTTTTTGTAATCGCAGCAAGTGTTAAAATAATCTAGAAACAGATTTTGTTAGTGAACCTAGTAATAATTATGATACCAAAGAATGCTGCAGAGCACCTATGAAATTTTGAGTTAAAAAATATGCCATATTTTTAGGCTATTTTTATACCCTTTTCAAAAATTTTATGCTCCTCGTTTTTTGCAAAACTATAGCTTCGAACAAAGTCAGCAAAGCACCTCTATTTTATAAAGTTTTTTCTGTAAAAACAGCAACATCATATATTTATGCACTTGAAATATTATATTTTTAAAAATACATGGTGCTTGCTAACCTTCGAAAGAAGCCAGCAGAGCAATTCGGTTTTTTGAAGCTTTTTTCTAAAAACCACACCCCATTTTTAGAATATTTTTAGACTCTTGAAATATTGTAAAACTTTACTAAAAAAATTGCTATTTTTAAATAATACAGGGTGCTTTGTTGGAACAAAGTCAGCAGGACACTTCAGTTTTTTAATTTTTTTTTTATATATATAAAAACAACTACTTATGACACATGTTTAGGCTGTTTTAAAATCCTAAAAATGTACATTTGTTTTCAGAAAAAAACTTTGAAGTCAGCAAGGAATTGCGAATTTTTTTTAAAATGCCAAATTTCGAATATTTTATAATATTGTAGGAGCCAAAAAATGTGGTGTGGTTTAAAAAAAAACTGGGGTGCTCTGCTGGATTCGTTTGAAGCTAACAAAGCATCCCGTAATTTTTTATTTTATAATACTCAATAGCCTAAAATAAGACATAGCTGTTTAAACAAAAAATTGTATTTTTAAAAATAGCAATTTTTTTCGAAAAGCTCTATAATATTTCAAAAATGTGAAAATCTGGTAAGATTGTTTTTTTTAAGTTTTGAAAATCCGAGGTTCTTTACTGGATTCGTTCAGAGCTAGTAAAGCTCTGCTCGTCTTTTTACATAAAATAAAGGCATTTTGTAGCTGGTTATATAGTTATTTTGTAACTGCATATCTAACCCTTTTATTTTTTTCAGTTGGTTGTAAATATGTGGCTTCATAGAAGAAGTGAGGAACCATCTGTAACATCTATTCAGTGTTATTGGAAAGGCTCTAATTTATCAAAATGCGTAAATATTGATGTACACTTGGCTAGATTGTTAAAGAAACCTCTTCATCCACTACAGGAAAATAAATCAGTACTTTTATATTCTTAGGATTTGTATATATATTTTTTATTTGTAAATAAATTGTTTTTTACTTCATTTTTCTCATTTTTTATTAAAAGATTAATAAATAAAATTTTCACAATTTTTATATTTTTGTTTGTAAACAATAATTGAAGAGTTTTTATTAAAAATCACCAATGTTAATAATAATAATAATTTAATTCAATATTATTCTTTCTCCTTTTTTAAAGCTACTTAGCTTGACCTATGATTAATTTTTAAATTTTGTGATATATTTGTTTCAACAGAAAAAAAAATTATAACCCTTTGACATTGGTTGTTTTTACTTAAGATTTTCATAAAAAATAAACGGAACTGCAAACATGTTTTACTATCGTAATAGCATTGGGCATTTAAAACTTGCTGTACCTTCTGGGACACCATCAAGAAAAATCAATGATAAGTCGAGAAGTTCCTTGTAATCATTTCTTGGCTGAGCAACCTGTTTAATAAAAAATTCGTTAATTGAAAACATCAAACGCAAATTTTCAACTGTTTCGAGCACAAAATAATAATATACCTTTAATAAATTATTAATTAGGTTAATCAATTCAAGTCTGTTCGTTAAAAATGTATTTGCAATTAATTCATCTTGCATGTCACTTTGGTACTTCGATTGATCGATTTCGCTCCAAAAATTTTTGAAACGTCCAAAAATTGGAACGTTAGGACCAGAAGTTGTCGGCCAGAAAACTTCAAAAACTCCTTTCAAAATAATTTCAAAAATATGGTGGCGACAAGGTAACCAAATTAGTTTCCGGTTCAACTTTTTTTCAATCAACGCAGCTGTACCATTTAGTATTCCTATAAATTAAGTGTAAATGTCTGGATTATAGATAAGTCCAATAAATTAGAACAAAAAAAATAATGTCAACTATTAATTAATTTTTAATCATTTGAATAAGATAACAAAACAAACCATACCATTATTAACTGCTGGAGTGTCAAAGCACATTGCCTTGATGTTAGAAGTAACTTTCCACTCTTTCAATGTATTTAATATTGCTACAGAATGATTTTCTGCAATTCCATCAGATATTTTTGGTACACCGAGGAGTTGATTAACATTCGAAGTAGATAATATGATTGAAATTCTATCTACAGTTTCAGAACCGGCCAAATCAGCTAGAAGCTTGCCATCCCAATGAACAGTGTAACGATCTTCAGCTTTGAACTCATTTTTCAAGTGTTCAGCGATAGTTTTTCTAAACTCTATAGGAATTCGTTAGGTTAAGTTTAATGTTTCTATATTTATTCCAATGCTTTGGTAAACAGCAGCTAAAACAAAAGTAGCATTTCGGTTACTATCGTTTGCTCTATCAAGGGCAGATGCAAGTTCAGGAGTCATAACATCAATTTTTGGAGGCGGATTGAGCTGACAAAAGGAGGTTCATAGTCACAAACGATTGCTGATTTCTGACTATCAAATGTTGTTTCTGTATCAGTTGACGATTGGATACGTACCAGAGCACCACTATCCTGAACTTGATTATCAAATGTAGGCTGATCAATATCTGTGGAAATAATATGTATTAACAAATATTTTTGGTAAAAAAATAGACATTGGATTAAGCAGAATTCTGTTTGAAATACTAAATGCAATAAATAATTTTTTTCTAGGAAATAAAATGATTAATAACCATTAACATCCATAGTATCTTGATCAGTTTTTTCGTTTAAAACACTTGGGTCAATAAATCCATAACGCTTGGTAGATCTTTGAGCTTCTAAAAATAGTTGCTTTGTATCGTCAAGTTTCTGCTTTGGATCTAAACGAGCAATATCGAATAATTTACCAAATTTTTCTTTAAACATTGCCTTGTTTTTTTTCTGCGTTGGAGACTTTTTTCTGTATTGACTTTTTTTGAGTTTTAACCATTAATTAAATAACTTTAAAACTTTTTGCACAGCATGAAAATTTTTACAAGTTGAAAGTTCAGCTTGCAACCATTTCTCTTCAACTTTTTTTATTGTAAGCGAAGCACTTTGTTTTAATGTTAGCTTATGTATAAAATGCTGATATAAAAATACTGACAGAACCTCTTTATTTGTTGGTAATTTTCGACCAACCAAATTTTCCTGAATCTCACCGATTAAGTATTTTTTTAAATCCATTATATTCGATTGAATAATTAACAAAATAACTATAGAGTTACAGAGCAAAACTATAAATAGCACTATCCAAGGAAAAATTCAAAAGAGAATGTCAAAACAATGTGACACAGTGTAAAGCAAAATCATAACTTTTGTCTTTTTGGTTATGTCGGTAAAAAAGTGCACTTTATTTTACAATAAACTACTGTTGGAAATTTTTTTATGAATTAAGTAACTTCAGTTGATTCGTGAAATAAAAAGTGTCTTAAGTAAAAGTTTTTATTACAAAACAATTTATATAAAAGACTCAAAACACTCACCAAATGATCGAAACAGATCATAAAATGTGATTCAGAACAAAATATTTTAAAAAAATTGATAATTTCATCGAAATCTGAAAAAAAAAGAGAATTTTTTTGTAACTTTAATTTTGGCCTCGAATAACTTCTACATGGTTAAAATAATCAAAAATGTTCTAAGGACTTTTTTGTAGAGCGTCAAATTTTCTATAAGAATAATTTTTGGTTTGACAATCCATCCAACTGCTTTAGAGTTACAAAATTCCAAAATTAAAAAAAAATTCCGCGTTATTTAAATGGGAAATAGAAATCTGCAATTCGCGACCTCTTAATATTTATATTAAGGGCTCTCGTTTTCACAGGTATCTTTTAACATCTTCTCGAAAGTATTTACATGAGGATTTCAAAAAAAAAATTAATTATTTTTTTGGAATCAGCCTAATGCAGCGCCAGTATATACCAAACATAACAAATTATGTAGAAGAAGTCATACCATCTTATAACTATTCAACATTTA
>OV651833.1:2662758-2905258 GCA_927349885.1 Psylliodes chrysocephalus
TATTTTTGTGTAGAATCAATAAATAATAGCATTTCTATTTTTATTTCGTCTATAATTATAAATAATTCGGTATTTTTAATAAAACTATATGAAGTCAATGGTAATAAAACTACAAACCTATATGTAAAGATGAAGGTATCTTTCACGCGAGAAGCCCTGGTTCAAATCTTGGCTGAGGATTATTTAAATTAAATCTTTTTTCATGTTTAATAAATGAACTTTTTAATTGAAAACTTTTAAATGTAAAATGGGACATGTGATGCCTCATTTTAAAGTATTTTTAATTATTTATTATGAACACAAATGTTAAAAAAAAGTTTTTAAAATAATTTCAGTCTTTGATGTCAAGAAACTAACGAATCACAGTTTAAACGCATGTCCTAAATAATGTATAAGATTTCTTTTTAAAAATTATTTTAAACATTAAAAATGTACAAAAACTATCGAATTACTAAAATATTACTAATAGGTAATTAAAACCATTTTTAAATGAGGTGTCACATGCCCCATTTTCATATAAAATTTTTAAAGGCTATTTCTCCAAGGGGCTGGAAAGAGACGGTACATAATTTTATTAAAAAAATGCAATGCTTCAGGATTTTTCTAAAGTAATAGAAAATTCATTTTTCTCTTATTTTAGAACCACAAGGAACAAATTTTAATAGGTACAATAAAAATCTTGAAGATAAGCTGCCTAGCATTCATTTTTCAAGTAAACCATGTTGCCAAATTTGGGGGCTTCTTATAGTATGCACAAAGTACTTGGCTCCTATAATCCATGTACTATATTCATTGTATATACATTTGCAATCGTACGCCACCTTCAGTCAAAAGCGGTGTACTAAGGGTGTATAAATTAAGATATTATACATACTTATGACTCCCTATGAATTTTTTAGAAGTGATTCCAGATGACCCTACCTACATTGTCTGCATTTTATACACGATGTTTTTAAGAAGCCCGATTTGGGCTTCGTAAAAACCTAATGGGCTTCGCATTATCTAAGCCAAATGTCTATTTTGGCTTCCTAATGACGGTTTAAATGTATATATATATATATATATATATATATATATATATATATATATATTGTAATGATTTCATCATCACTCTGTATAAATGTTTTGTATAATTTAGATGGTTATTTATAAATATTGTTCAGGTCAACTATTAGAAACATTTTACGCTCCATGGTAGTTAAATCTACATCATTCAATGTCAATTTGATAATTTATAAATGATTATTAAGAAATCGTCGATCGTAGTTTGCAAAATCACACTGTGTATTTAAAGCATGAACCACTTTGTATATAAAATAGTCACAAAACAAAGAGACATATGAAATGTCATAAAATTACGTTAGCAACAAATCAGATTCTGCATTCTGAAATCTTTTTGACAACCAATCAAAATTACAGGTATACATTGAAATTTGAATTATGAGAAACACTTAAATTAGAATTTACACAACCATTAATAATTTTGTACATAATATCGCTGTAAAATATTTATTTATACGTAAAAATAACATTCACGTCAATAAAATAATAATATCTAAGAAAAATACGTTTGACAGAAAAATATCATAACCGTGATTGGTTAGTTATAAAAAAAGTGAGAGCTTGAAAAAAAAAGGTTGCTAGGAGGTTGTTGACCGGCGGATTGGACCGGATGACAAAAAAAAAAGGTTTTGGTAGAAAATTTTGCGAATTAATTAAATTAAAGCATATTGGAGCAATTAAAAGGTGCTTAAAAAAGTTGAATCTAATGTACTGGAAGCACTAGTACAAATAACACAGTCAGAAGCTATAATTTGGTGAGATAAATCTATTAACTATTTACCTTGTCAGGGTCCCGTATGTGTTATCGCATACCGTTATAATAGTCACATCTTGCCACTGTGCACATAAAGCCGACTTTTGTGTGCATGAAAATACATTGCTGCATCCTATAAGAAAAATAATATTTGATCTTTAGACGTTATATTCTATTCACGTGAATTTATGGTAGGAATTTAGAAGTTAATTCAGAAGGCGTTTTTCAGGCTGAACGCATCTAGCGTTCAGTTGAAATTAGTAAATCTCCAAAATAAAACAGAGACTGTCTATAATTTGGTATCATCATTCGAATTAGGGTGATATAAGTTCATTGAATATATTTTAAAATAATATACCCGCATATTAGTAAATAAATATACTGTATGTTAAAATTAATACTTACCAATTAAATAAAATTATTCGAATAATTTTCACAAGTGCACTCACGGTGTTAAAAGGTCTCCATTTCGTAATAGTTATTTAACACGTAATATACATTGATACCAACATTCGAACGGAATTAGAATCTACCGTGAGTGAAACTGATTTGGTAATAGATTTAAGGTGGTAGTTAATCTTGTTTTTTTTTTGCATTTTATGATAATATTATATGTCCATTTACATCCAAATCATTATTATAGTTGTTGTGTTCTGATTCGTGTTTCATTATATAAAAAGATTTACAACTAAATAACAATTTAAAAAAAATTTGGTTAAGACATCTATTGGTGGGTAGTAAAAG
Source organism: Psylliodes chrysocephalus (assembly GCA_927349885.1). NCBI lineage: Eukaryota > Metazoa > Arthropoda > Insecta > Coleoptera > Chrysomelidae > Psylliodes > Psylliodes chrysocephalus. Next base: position 2,665,319 of record OV651833.1, read on the forward strand.
TTCATCACAGAAGAATAAGATAGATTTGCAGAATATAGCAGAACACCTGTCTGAGATTAGAATCTCTACTCTTCGACTAGCTACAGACCAGGCATAATAATAATAAAAAAAAAAATATTGAATAATAGTCCAGTCAAAGAAATTTAAAAAAAAAAAATAAAAAAAAATAAATTCATATAAAACTCAGGACAAACTAACAATTGAAACCAAATAAATTAATTCCCATATATTATTAATAAATCATTACAATTGGCGTACCCAACGTAGGGCAAAGCTATATTAAAGCTAGGGCAAAGCTATATTAAAGCTATATTAAAGCTATAGCAAAGCTATAAAAAAAAAATATTTAAATTATAACGTAAATACAATTTGTGACTATAATCTAGCTAAAAAAAAAAAAAACAAGTAAAATGGAAGGACAAGGTAAGACAATTTATGAATTGAAACTGGTAGAACTTAAGGAAGAGTTAGCTGCTAGAAATTTAGACACTAGTGGAAATAAGATTATTTTATTGAAGAGACTACAAGAGGAAATGGAAGCAGAAGGTTTGAACATAGAGACATACAGATTTAAAACAGATGTAGAGGAAAATGACAGTGAAGAGAAGAAAGAAGAACGGGAGATCGAGAACAAAGGAGAAGGAGATAAAAGTAAAGAAATGCCAGAATATATAAGTATTTTATTTGCGAAATTAGAGAGCATGGATCAAAATATACAAAAACAAAATCAGAATATAGAAAAACAAAATCAGAACATGGAGAAACAAAATCAGAATATAGAAAAACAGAAACAAGAAAGAAGACAAGAAATGGAAAAACTAAATCAGAATATAGAAAAACAGAATCAAGAAAGAAGACAAGAAACACAAAGAATGCTGGATGAAATTAAAATGATCAGAGAAGATGTCAGAAAAGAAATTAAGACAGAAATTTCAAGACTGGAAAAAGATGTACAAGTTACAAACACAAGAATAGACAAACAAGAAAGACAATTAAATGAGAAGATAGGAAAAACAGAAACTGCAATACAAAAATGTGAGAAAAATATCAAAGATCTAGAAAGAAATATGATGAGCAACCATAAAGAGATAGAATTTGTTCGAAATGAAGTTAAAGAGGGAATTCAATTAAATTTGGGAATAGCAGAGGAAGAAATGAAGATATGTGAAAAGAAACTACTAATGGACATGGAAAATAAATTGAAGAAAACCGAAGAAAAGTGGAAAGAGTGGGAAACAAGGCATAGAAATCAAAAACGATTAAATAATGAAAAATTTATAGATGGCGACATGACAGAAGAGATTGAAGGAATGAAACAAAAAGGAGAAAGGTTAACGAAAGAAATTGAAGAGATTAGAAGAAAGACAGAAGAAGAACTAATGGAAATAAAACGCAGAAAGGAGAAAGAATTTGAACAAATTCATTTAGAGAACAGGGGGCAGGTAATAGTCACACATTGTAGAAATGAGAGTAATAGTAATATAAAATTTGACGGGGATATTAAAAAAGTACATCCCATAGTTTTTTGTAAGATAATAAAGGATAGAGTAAATGTAAATATAGAAAGGGAAGATTTCAAAGAAATAATACGAAACAAGTTAACTGGTATAGCTTTAATTTGGTTTTCTAGCAATGAAATCAACATAAACAATTTTGACGATTTTGAAAGAATGTTCTTAAGTTATTTTTGGGGTAGTGTAAAACAGTCAGAAATAAGAGAGAAATTACATTTTGGCAAATTTGACGAAAATAGAAATTATAGTGCACATTTGTATGCTATGCAAATTTACACACCGGTACAATATTTAGAACCGAAAATTATGGAAGAGGAAGTAGTTACTCTCTTATCTCGGCATTTCAGACATGAAATAAATGATGCAATTGCTATACAAGGTATTAGAACTATGGACAATTTTATTAAATATCTTATGAGGGTTGAAAGAAGTACCAATAAAGCAAAATTTATTAATAACAAAAATACTACAACTTATGCAAACAAAAATACACAAAATCATAATAACTGGTCTAATAATAACAATAGTAACTACAATAACTTGCTAAATAGACAAAATAACTCTTATTATCAAAATAGAAATCAAAATTATACTAATTATAGAGGTAATCAAAATAATTATCAAAATCAAAGTAGATACAATAATAACTACAATCAAAACTACAATCCCAATTATAGTAACCAAAACAATAATAATAGGAATAACACAAACAGTTATTATAATCGTAATGTCCAAAATAACAATTTTTCTCAAAATAGACCACAAAACGAAACAAGTCTGCCACAAAGAAGAGTTTATTTTCAAAGTATAAGCAGGGAAAACTCTAGTGACAGTTCAGACACTAGAAACAGATCAGAACAAGTGACAAATAATACTGATTTGAGTGGAAATCAGGAACCTAATGTAATTTCTTCAGATTCCCATTTTTAGATAGGCACTTTCCGAATAATAAAAATTTCAATGTATGCAAGTATGAACACTACAGAGAATTTATAAAAGTTGATGATAAATCAGATTTATCTGAAACATCAGAATTAATAAATATTAAAGCTAATTTGGGTAAAAATGTAATTAATATAATAGTAGATACGGGAAGTGAAGCCAGTTTAATAAATCAACATATTATTAATAAATTTCCAGAACTATGTAAAAATATTTTCAAAATTCCAAAGGTTAATATTCTTGGCGTTAATAACAGAAAACTTTGTGAAGTCAATCAAATTGTAAACATAGATATTTATTTAAATAATGAAATAATATCACTAGACTTATTAATTTTACCTAATTTACAATGCGACATAATAATAGGTTATGATCAACTTAATAAATATCAAGCTGTCATAGATTTTGAAAATAAAAAGCTTAAAATTAATAACATATGTGTAAGTTTTGAATTAAATAATAACCTTAACAAAGATGAATCTATAAAAAGACAATTGTGTATAACCAATCAAATCGAGAATGATTTAATGTACAATGAAAATATTAATGAATTTAATGATGCACATAAAGAAAATATGGCATATTATGATTATGAAGAGTTTAATTATGAAGAAATAGAATTGAAATGTCCTAAAAATAAGGAACATTTAATAAGAATGTTAGTAAAAGAGTATATAGAACTTTTTAATAATGATTCTCGAGTTGCCAAAGATTATACACATAGTTTTGAAGTAAAAAACATTGAAGGTTTCAAAAATAAAACATACCCTGTACCATATCATCTTAAAAATGATATTAAACTTGAACTTAAAAATTTATTACAACAAAATATAATACAATATTCAGATACACCATACATTAATTCATTAGTAATTGTTAAAAAGAAAAATGGTCAGATTAGAATTTGTCTAGATAGTCGTACTATAAATAAATATTCGATTAAACAATATGAACAACCTATAAATTCAAACAACTTATTAGGAAGAATAAGCAATGCAAAAATATTTTCTAAACTAGATCTTAAACATAGTTTTTGGCTAATTCCACTTCATGTAGATTGTCAAAAATACACAGGATTCTCTGTAGATGGTCAAATCTTTTCTTTTAAAGTAGTCCCATTCGGATTACAAAGTGCTTCTGCTGCGTTAGTTCGTTGTTTAAACAAAATCTTGGGACAATATCAAAACTTTGCGATAAACTATATTGACGATATTCTTATCTTCAGTGAAAACGAGGAACTGCACCTGGAACATATTAGAATAATTTTAAAAGCGTTAGATAATGCAGGATTAAAGTTAAACATAGATAAGTCAGAATTTTATCAATCAGAAACAATTTTTCTTGGTTTTAAGATAGATAAACATGGTATAACTATGGATCCTAAGAGATTAGATGTTATTGAATCTTATAAAACACCTAATAATTTAAAGAGTTTGAGAAGTTTCTTAGGAATGATTAACTATTTTAAAAGATTGTTGCCAAATCTGACAGAATTAGAGTTACCATTATTAAATTTGTTAAAGAAAGGTGTAAAATGGTGTTGGAATAGTGAACATGAACTTGCTTTTAAAAAGGTAAAACATGCTTTTTTACAAAATATTAAAACATTTCATGCTGATTTTAATTTAACATTTATACTGAGATGTGATGCTAGTATGTACAGATTAGCTGGTACATTATTACAAGTACAAGAAGGGATAGAAGTACCTATTTCTTTTGTATCGAGGAAGACAAAACCACATGAACAAAAATATGGTAGTAGTGAGTTAGAGATATCCGCAATAATATATTCGATTGAGAAATTAAAATTTTATTTAGTAGGTAGAAAATTCATTTTAGAAACGGATAATAGTGGTCTAATATCTTTATTAAATAATAAATTCAATAATAGCAGAATATTTCGTTGGAGTATTTTGTTACAAGAGTATGATTTTGAAATTAGACATGTTAAGGGAATTTTAAATGTTGTGTCCGATGCAATCTCTCGAATGGATGGGTACAATAAGACACTAAAACAGGTTAAAACTGGTCTGAACATATTATATAATGATAATTCAGTATTTTCTCTTAATAGCATAATACAAGATCAAAATTTACTTGATATTAAAACAAAACAAAAATCATTATATAATGGACAAACATATTTTAGAAAGTCACAAGAAAATGAGTTATACGTAATCACAAAAACACTTGCTTTAGAAATTTTACATCAATTACATATCATGTATCATCATCCAGGAAGTAGAAAACTTTGGCTATTATTTAGGGAAACATTCATTACTTCAAATGATTATAAACTTGCGAAAAACATAACGACTACTTGTTCATTATGTCAAGTTTCAAAAGATAAAAACCGACATAACGAAAATATTGCAAAAACAATATTACCAGTTGCTCCTTTACACATTATCTCTATAGATTTTATTTCAAATTTAGTTAAAACAGATAATGGTAACAAACACATTTTTGTCATACTAGATATTTTTTCAAAATATGTACAATTATACGCTTGCAAACACACAAACACAAACACAGTCAAAACATGCATAAATAAATTTATAAATGAAGTAGGCTTACCATCATATTGTATCCTGGACAATGCATCGTACTTTTCAAATCAACGTATCATATCATTTTTCAATAGTCAAAACATCATTCCAAATTTCATTAGTTTTAGAAATCCTAGAGCAAATCCAACAGAAAGGTACATAAAGGAAATAATTCGGTATCTTCGTATATTAGTTGAAAACGAACATTTCTTGTGGGACACAAAATTAATGGAAATATCAGAATTCTTGAACCACACTCCAAATACTGTAACGGAAATTAGTCCACATCTACTAATTAATTCTTCACCAATTAACAGACCATGGATTTGTGAAAATATTCTCGATTATCAAAATCTTATTTTCAAAGTAGGACAGAAACTTCAACGTAATGCACACAGATACCTAAAAAGGAAAAATAAAAGTATTAAAAATAAAGTTAAATTTAATAAAGGGGACATGGTTATTGTAAAGTCTCTGCGTGTTCCTAATCCACGGAAAAGAATATCTAAAAAATTACTATTTCCATTAGAAGGACCTTACATAATTGAAAATGAACACGCAGTCAACTCATACATTTTAAAAGATCCTTTAACTAACCGAATTAGGGGAATTTTTAACATTACACAGATTTATTTGTTTAAAGATCCAAACATATTACATGATAACTAGCAATAAGTAAAGAGAACAAGATTTTATTTGTAAATTATTTTAGCAAAATAATTTAAAAATAAAATGGGGCAATTGTAATGATTTCATCATCACTCTGTATAAATGTTTTGTATAATTTAGATGGTTATTTATAAATATTGTTCAGGTCAACTATTAGAAACATTTTACGCTCCATGGTAGTTAAATCTACATCATTCAATGTCAATTTGATAATTTATAAATGTTTATTAAGAAATCGTCGATCGTAGTTTGCAAAATCACACTGTGTATTTAAAGCATGAACCACTTTGTATATAAAATAGTCACAAAACAAAGAGACATATGAAATGTCATAAAATTACGTTAGCAACAAATCAGATTCTGCATTCTGAAATCTTTTTGACAACCAATCAAAATTACAGGTATACATTGAAATTTGAATTATGAGAAACACTTAAATTAGAATTTACACAACCATTAATAATTTTGTACATACTATCGCTGTAAAATATTTATTTATACGTAAAAATAACATTCACGTCAATAAAATAATAATATCTAAGAAAAATACGTTTGACAGAAAAATATCATAACCGTGATTGGTTAGTTATAAAAAAAGTGAGAGCTTGAAAAAAAAAGGTTGCTAGGAGGTTGTTGACCGGCGGATTGGACCGGATGACAAAAAAAAAAGGTTTTGGTAGAAAATTTTGCGAATTAATTAAATTAAAGCATATTGGAGCAATTAAAAGGTGCTTAAAAAAGTTGAATCTAATGTACTGGAAGCACTAGTACAAATAACACAGTCAGAAGCTATAATTTGGTGAGATAAATCTATTAACTATTTACCTTGTCAGGGTCCCGTATGTGTTATCGCATACCGTTATAATAGTCACATCTTGCCACTGTGCACATAAAGCCGACTTTTGTGTGCATGAAAATACATTGCTGCATCCTATAAGAAAAATAATATTTGATCTTTAGACGTTATATTCTATTCACGTGAATTTATGGTAGGAATTTAGAAGTTAATTCAGAAGGCGTTTTTCAGGCTGAACGCATCTAGCGTTCAGTTGAAATTAGTAAATCTCCAAAATAAAACAGAGACTGTCTATAATTTGGTATCATCATTCGAATTAGGGTGATATAAGTTCATTGAATATATTTTAAAATAATATACCCGCATATTAGTAAATAAATATACTGTATGTTAAAATTAATACTTACCAATTAAATAAAATTATTCGAATAATTTTCACAAGTGCACTCACGGTGTTAAAAGGTCTCCATTTCGTAATAGTTATTTAACACGTAATATACATTGATACCAACATTCGAACGGAATTAGAATCTACCGTGAGTGAAACTGATTTGGTAATAGATTTAAGGTGGTAGTTAATCTTGTTTTTTTTTTGCATTTTATGATAATATTATATGTCCATTTACATCCAAATCATTATTATAGTTGTTGTGTTCTGATTCGTGTTTCATTATATAAAAAGATTTACAACTAAATAACAATTTAAAAAAAATTTGGTTAAGACATCTATTGGTGGGTAGTAAAAGTTCATCACAGAAGAATAAGATAGATTTGCAGAATATAGCAGAACACCTGTCTGAGATTAGAATCTCTACTCTTCGACTAGCTACAGACCAGGCATAATAATAATAAAAAAAAAAAAATATTGAATAATAGTCCAGTCAAAGAAATTTAAAAAAAAAAAATAAAAAAAAATAAATTCATATAAAACTCAGGACAAACTAACAATTGAAACCAAATAAATTAATTCCCATATATTATTAATAAATCATTACAATATATATATATATATATTTTGTTGCCTACACTTTTTTAAGACTAAACAAAAATATTTTAGGATGAAGCTACATCCTATTTCCTTTTCAAATTTTGTAATTACCTATGTATTTATTATCTTAATATTAAATGGCGTTTTAATTTGGTCACCATGTCACCTTCTACACACAATAGAAAAGTAATACAGAAAAGAAACAGGGCTACACCTGAAACTCTAAATATAACATTATTAATAGGAACTTAATAAGTTTGATACATTGCTCATTTCTACCATTTGAGGTACGCATTGTCCCATGACCAATTAAAACTACAGGCCGGAGCATTGGAGATCTGGCAACACTGAATAGAGGGCCGATGATATTTAAGGTTAAACGAGTAAATAAACATTCTTAGCTCTCATTTCTCATTCATTTGTTGTTTGAAATTGTTTGAGTTGAAATTATTGTGTTGTGCGAAATTAAATAAACGATCAGTTAATTTGTTCTTAATTGCAAAGGTATGTATATACAAAATATAGATATTAATAATTATTTTACTATAAATGAGCTCAGTTCTCAAAATATTCTAACTAATTAATTTTGTTTTATAGATGCCTGCAAAGTGTTCAGTGCCAAGTTGTACTAGTAATTATGCCTCTAGTAAGAACGAAGGATACATCACTGTTTTTAAATTTCCTCAAGAAGTAGAACTACGACTGAAATGGATAAAAAGTATCCACCGTAAAAATTGGATACCTACCAATAATTCAGTGGTTTGTATTAAACATTTCTATGAAGCAGACGTTTTATTTACTGAAAGCTACATAGAACATTTCCAAGGAAAAGACCCATTTTAAAAGAAAATGCTGTTCCAAAAATATTTCCTGGCTTACCGAAGTACCTTACAGTTCAAGAGGGTCCAAGTAGACAGAGTCCTAGTGATAGACAAAATATTATCACTAAAAGGCAGGAGGAACAGCAAGATGTATGGCTCAAAGGTGATGTTATAACATGCTTTGGTAGTTTTTCTGAAAACGTTACAAATAAGTTAGTTTCATCTTTACAGAAGTGGAAGTGCCACCAACAAGTCGATTATGTTTATTTTTATTTAATAAACTTTCATCTTAGTGAGCCAAAAATAATATGTAGTGTTAAAATTTTAGTGACCATGGAAGTACATGTACACATTAACAAAAATTTAATATTAAAAGAAGATTTAAGTTGGGTATTACCATCATCTTTAAAATTATCCCGTTGGTCATAAATTCAAAACATTCTGTTACGTTATTCTAAAGTAGAAATAGTTAGTGATAAAATAGAAACAATAATAAATCATTTCAATTGCGTTATACAACAGTTAGCAAAATAGAACAGGTTGAATTTTTAACAGAACAGTTTAATCTTTTATTTGCAAAACGTAATAGATTTTATGCAAATTTACTTTTAAATTCATTTCTTCTTTATATTCAATCAACAAAAGCATATAATACTGTACGATTTAATAAACTGTTAATTTTACCACATCCTAAACACTTGCTAAAACTGTCTAGTTCCCTGAAAATTTCGACAGAGAGTCCCTTAGAAAATGAACACTATATTAAAACAATTGCAGAAGGTTTAACTGAATTAGAAAAATATGTTGTTTTACAAATAGATGAAATATATGTAAAACAGACCATGGATTATAAAAATGGTAATGTAGTTGGTTTTGCTGAAAATGACATATTATCTTAGGCAAAAACAGTTAAAACTTTTTTAATAGCTTCTGTATTTGGCAAAATGAAAGAGGTTGTTTCTCTTCAAGCTGTCAGAAATGTAAACGGGGAGAAATTACGTGAAATGGTTTTAGTTATTTTGCAAATTTTAAAAAAATATGGCTTTAAAATAATTACTGTAGTTACAGACAATCTAGCATATGCTGCTAAAATTAACAAATAAATCTTCTGATAAATATTCATTTCCATTAAGTCCAGATTACCCTACATTTGTTATGTATGATACAGTGCACATTTTAAAAAATATCAGAAATAATTGGCTAAACCTAAAAAATTTTACAAAATCGTTTGTATTCCCTGATTTTTTGAACCATGAAAAGATTAAGAAAGAAATTTTTTTAGACGTTAGGAACTTGTATAAGTCGGAAGCAAATTTTTTAGTAAAAACAGCATCCAAATTAAATTTCAAAACCGTGTATCCCTCAAGTATTGTAAGACAGAAAGTGTCATTAGTGTGCAATATTTTTCATGAGACAACACATGCTGCCTTAATATCTGCTAATGAAGAAATTGCTGAATTTGTTAATATTATTATAAAATGGTGGTCAATTGTTAATATTAAAAGTACTCTTCTGTACAAATTTAAGAGAAATGATTTTTTAAAACCATTTGAAGATCCTCTTGATGAGAGAATAACATTTTTATAGTCCTTTTTGATTTGGCTTGATAAATGGAAATCTTTAGAAAATAGTGACTCTTGTTTAACGGTTGACACTCATAATGCTCTACATCATTCAGCAACTGTAATTAAATATTGTTTATCAAACATTTCTTGTAAATACTTATTAACTGGGAAATTTCAAACTGATAATTTAGAGTCTAGATTTGGAAACTACAGGCAGTTGTCAGGTGGTAACTATTATGTTAGTTTAAGGCAAATATATGAATAGGAGAAAAAAATTAGAATAAAAGGGCTTTTTAATCTGCACTCAGCTCAATATGGTCAAATTAAATTTAATGTCGCTAATTTGGCACAATTACAAATAAGTGATGAAAGTGACAAACAAATAAATATTTCTGAATTTGTAGAAATAACAGAAATGGGGTCAATCGACACAATTCACCACCACATATCAGACTCAGCAATTCAATATATAGCTGGTTACGTTAGTTTTAAAGTTTCAAATAAATTAAAGTGTGCATGCTGTATAAGTGCTATTATTTGTGAAGAATCGAAAGAACAGGATGAACAAAGTTATTTTGAGAGTCCGGTCCTGAACATGATATGATACATATTGTTTACATTTCAATGCCGAAAAACTTAAATTTTATTTGATATTAAGTGAATTTAATCTATAATTTAGTGATCAAGTTACAGTATTAGAGATACTTCATCCAACAAACAAACTGAGTTATTTTTATCCATTATTATATACAAACGGAATTATTGATTCAACCCACGTTTAATTGAGGACAAACATCCAGCCGTTATCAGTACCTACAGTACACCTGTGACAGGGTCGTACTTAGGAAAATTTCGGAGTATACCATGTCAAGTGTTCAATCCCATTCATCTAATAATCAATCATACTCATCTGCTCTTAATAAAAATGCACCTACATTCCCTACGAAAAAACAAGCCATTTTATTCAATGCATTGGACGACACCAAATTGGAAGAATATTTAGTAGCTTTAGGAGAAATAATAGAGCCAAGAAATATATTATTTTCCTCACGTTTGTCAAATAATCGTATTTGCATTTACCTTTCCAGTGAATCATTAATAGACCAATTTATATCTCAATCCGGTGAAATAAACGTGAAAAATTAAATTCTTAGAGCAAGAAAACTTATAACTCCGAGTGAGAGGCTGTTACTGTCTAATGTTTGCCCTTCAATCCCCCACAATATTATAGAAGACGAACTCAAAAAGCTTGGCATCAAACAAGTATCACCTTTAAAGTTTTTAAAAATCAGCAGTCAGCTTCCAGAATTTCAACACGTTTTAAGTTTTAGAAGACAGACTTATATCCAACCTCTAGAAAATGTAACCCTACCAGAATCATTCTTAATCACCTACGAACAAACCTCTTATCGAATTTTCATAAGCCTTGATAAACCATCCTGCTTTATTTGCAAACAACCTGACCATTTCGCACCGAATTGTCCCAATAAGGACCAACTTCATAATACACCCAATCCCTCGACATCTGTAATCACACCATCATCATCCCAGCCATCATTACCCACGCCATCTCCATCGTTATGCACACCACCACCAGTATCTCAAAACACTCCATCGAGCTCAACACAACCTTCACAAAACAGCAATCCTTCTGCCCAAACTCCCCAAATAACAGTTGAAAAGAGTAAGCTAGGTACATCTGTCATACCAACAGCGATGACACAGAACGATGAAACTCAAATGGAAACGGAACTATCAACAAACAAGCGAAACATATCTGAACTTGATACAACACCATCACCCAATCAAGAAAATGAAGAACCTACCTTTAAGATACCAAAACCTCGAAAAAAGTCTAGGCATAATGCTGACCCCCTAAAAGAAAAATCAATCCAAGAAATGATGTTGCCAACAAAAACACTATTTGATAATCCATCACACAATTTCGTCTTAACTTACGACCAAACTATTGATTTTTTTGAAAATTGTTCAGGTTCTAAAGACATTCTGAGCTTGATTAAAACATATACTACTGACATTCCTGACTTTTTAGATATTCTTACCAAGCTCAGACCATTCTTCACAGATAAATAAATAAAAACAAAATGTACCAAAATGAAAAACAAGATTAATAGACTACTGGATACAGACCCAACACCCGACCCAGACAGTGATGCTTCGTGCTCATCTCAAGAAACTGTAGAAAATCCTTAACAAATACACATATCGAAACACCTAACTGCAAACAATGTAACTAACTTTTAATATTCAAATTCGATTCTATACTTCAATGGAACTTAAATGGGTTTTACGCCCATTTTGAAATGTTCAAACAGCTATGCTCTGAAATTACCCCAGCTATCATATGCTTACAGGAGACAAATTTTATAGGCCAAAACAAACATAATATAAGAGGGTATACTTGTTTTCATAAAAACCGTATTAATGCAGAAAAGGCTAGTGGAGGAATTGCTGTATACATAAGTGAGAAATTTGTAGCCCAGTCTATACCAGTTGTCAGTAATTTAGAAACTGTTGTATTATCTATTACGATGCCTAAAAAAATTCACCTTTGTAACATATATATACCTCCAAATTTACAAATTACGGAAAAAGACATCACAGATTTACTAGACCAGGTACCTTCACCTAGAATAATCGTAGGTGATTTCAGTAGCCATAATCCTATATGGGGTTCTAACGGGATAAACCCCAAAGGGAAAATTATTGAAAATATAATAAATTCAAAACACCTAAACTTATTAAATGATGGAAGACCAACAAGATATAATATTCTTACTGGCTCCAAGTCAACCATTGACTTAGCTCTATGCGATCCAATCTTATCACCAGCTCTCTCCTGGGATGTTATACCTTTCCTATATGGAAGTGACCACTACCCTATTAAAATTTCCATAGAAACGAATAACAACAACAACACTGAAAATTCTCACCTATATCTCAGATGGAATCTTAAAAAAGCCGATTGGTCTAAATTTACACAATCTATAGAAACAAAATGTTCCGATTTAGAAAAAACAACAGAAATACAAGACATCAATGAACTAATGCAATACTTTATATCCATCATCCTCAGTGCAACAGAAGAACATGTTGGTAAAACTAAAATCGTTCACAAATCTAAACCACTTCCATGGTGGAACTCAAACTGTACCGATGCCATAAAAAATTATAAAAGGGCTTTTAACAAGCTAAAGAAAAATAATACCCCAGAAAACATCATAGAATACAAAAAATGTCGTGCGCATACAAGGTTCATTACCAAAAAGAGTCGAATAAATTCCTGGCAAAAATTCCTCTCTGAGATTAACAATACTACTCCTCTGAATAAAGTTTGGTAAAACATTAATAAAATATCCGGTCGTAACACATTTAAAAAGATTCCGTTCTTAACAAATAACAGAAAATTAGTGTCATCTAACCAAGATATAGCAGAACTTCTTGCTGAACAATATAAAAATAACTCGAGTAACATAAACTATTCTGAAACCTTTACTACACTGAAAACTAACAAAGAATCCGAACCTGTAGAATACAATGATAATCAAAATAATAGTCTTAATTCTACATTTACAATAGACGAACTAAACTATTCTCTAAATAATACTAAAAACTCATCACCGGGCCCTGATAATATACCAGCTATCTTTCTACAAAAACTCCCCCAAAATGCAAAAACATATTTACTTAAATTATATAATATGATATGGCACAAGCACTTATTTCCTTCCAGTTGGACAGATGCCGTAGTAATACCAGTACTAAAACCTAACAAAGATCGCACCGATCCAGACTCTTACAGACCGATTTCTCTCACCAATGTGGTATGTAAAATTCTTGAAAGAATGGTGAATAAGAGACTACTATGGTTCTTGGAACGGAACAATCTAATTATCAAAGAACAAAGCGGTTTCCGGCATAGAAGGTCCACCACTGATAATCTAATCGATCTAGAATCGGAAATCCATGAAGCCTTCACCAATGGACAAGAATGTCTCACTGTTTTCTTCGACATCACTAAAGCATTTGATATGACATGGAAGTATGATATCATCAAAACTTTAAGTAACTGGAATGCCAAAGGAAATATTCTGCATTTTATAAACAATTTTCTTAGTAATCGTCAGTTCAGTGTCCGAGTAAATGGTTCTACATCTAAAACTAAATTTCAAAGTAATGGCATTCCCCAAGGTTCGGTCATAAGTACTACTCTTTTTCTGACAGCAATAAACAAAATTCTAGATAATAACCCTAAACTTGTAAAAGCAAGACTGTACGCCGATGATCTCGTGTTATTTTTGAAAGGAAAAAACACCCAAACCCTCCAAAATAAGCTTCAATCTGCTTTAAATGGCTTAGAACAATGGTCGAACGAAGTAGGATTAAAATTTTCGACAACTAAAACAAAATGTGTCCTTTTCTCTAAAAAACATAACCCAGGTAGCAAGCGTACGTCATAATGACGTACTTAATTGGTGATTTTCTGACGATGGACGTCTTCGACGCAAAAATGACGTCTTACGGACGTCATTAAGTGGACGTTATTATGTCGTTCTTCACATGACGTCACTATGACGTATTTTTTTGGTCATTAATGTAACCAATAAATAGAACTTAAAAAAATCTAGATAATTATTATGTCTCATAAAATTCCAACTTTACAGCAGATATTTCGGAAAATTAATACAGTGGTTTTGATAGAGTCAAAATTACCTAGGTACTTCAGTCACTTTAAAAATATAAAATAATCAACAACTTGGTGGATAATTATATATTGTCTAATCACGTTTATATATCCCGTGACATGCTCTCAGACTATAGAATAGTATAAGAATGGTATAAGTAATTCCTATATAATTTGTAAAATTTTATAATTTGCATATTATACAAATTGCTAATTGTTTTCGTTATTTTATAATTCCCGCGAAAGTAACACGCAGTCGTTAGAAATCGACACGCTCGCATCGGATTGGTTAAAGTTTAAGCGACATGGCATGTCCGCCGTCTTCCTTCTTCTGTGAACAACGAACAACAGCAGGTGACAGGTGATGCCGTGAGCCGTGCCGTTTTTTAAGCTTAAGCGTTAGTTGGTGTTTTTCAAGTTGTTATGGATGCCGCGTGGCGTGGCGTCTCTAATTATATGATTATTCTTAGTAATTTTATTATAAAAATAAGTTTTTTTGAATTCGGTTGTGCCAGTGGTTACAGTGTTTAGTTAGAATGTTTTCTGTAGTCGAGTTTAATGAACAATCTGGAGGCGGGCTTGCAATTGTAAACTCTAACTGGTTTACCCCACTTAAAAAGGAAGTATTTTGGCCGCCTTACAAAGACAATAAAGTTTATATTAAAGCGGTAAAACAAGGAGAAGAAATTTCTGATAAATGGAAATTATTTTCTATATCAAAATGTTATTACACTACAGGTACGTACTAGGTAGTTTGAGATTATTGATTTCTAAAAATTATATTTAATGGTGAGTGAGAATTGAATTAAAAAATATGGAAAGAACCCTAAATAAACTTGTATTGCTGAATAACACAGTGGTGAATTTTTATCAAAGAAATAATTTAATTTTCGACAATTTATTATAGGTACTTTTAATTTTAGCCATATGCCTCATAATATGGGTTTTCTTGCAGATGATTATGAAAAAGCCCATAAGAAACTAAAAGTTGCAGAAGTAACTTCCGATTTACAATCAGATTTAGAAGAGGAGTTTTCAAAATATTCCTCAGGAAAGAGAAAGGTGTCCCGACCTCTTCGTTTTGAGGAGGAGGAAGACACAAACGTTAAAAGAAAAGTGTCTAAATCTTCGAACTATGATGATGAAGAAGAAGAAGAAGAAGAGCCAAATCGGAATTTCCTTCCAAGGCCACCACATATAAAGGGAAAGAATATATTTGAAGGTAAGATATGGAAAGGTTGAAACTATACCTCATTATTATGCTAATTTTAAAAAGAAACTTATAGAAAATAACTTACAATCATTATTTTTATTGAGAATGAAGAAATTGTGTTTAGTATTAAGAGAAACTAGACAAACTTAAGTTGACTTTTCTACCATAAAATATTTCTCACCTAATAAAAAGTGATGCAGATTTAACATTCCTGTTTGTGTATAAAATTATTATTATTATAAAATTATATTCATACTATTTTAGTGTTTGAGGTTATTAATTAAAATGCATATTAATTTCACAGAAACTTTAGAGTACACACCATCCTGTGGAGAGAAATCACGTAGTAGTGATGTACGTAGTGCGTATGAAGTTTCACCTCAAAGTTTTTCACAGTCTACAACATCAGAAGGTTCTGTTAAAATAACAAGTGGCACTACCCGAGATTTCCTATTGCAAGAAGCTACTCCTCGGCGAATTTCACAGCCCTCCACGTCTAAAGATTTGAATAACTGTGTAGAAGGTCAAGGAAAATCAGGTAATAATTTTAATTATTCATCCAATACTTAGCAAAACTTACTTTTTTCAAATTAAAGGGTTTTCGGGTCAATTTCTAAAAAAAAATACATTTTAATGTTGTATTTAGATTATGTGGTTTTTCATTGTTTTAGTGTTTGAAATACTTTTAACGAATTTGCTGGAGATTAAGCAACAAAATAAAAAAATTCTAATTATTTTGGAAAAGAAAAATACTGACAGAAACCCACAGTCTTTACCTGAAGATTTAAATATAGAATTTCCCATTAGAAGTAGTCATGATCTAGATAAATTTGAAGCATATCTTTCAAATCAAGAAAATGTTGAAGGAGCTAAAGCTGTTGTAAGTACATTTTATTAATTAATTATATTTTGGATGTATTATTATACTTAATAGTGTCATTACACTACATTTACTACTGAATTCCCAGCTAGTGCATAAAAAACCCCATCTATGTTAATAAGCTGAAATTCCGGGATATTTAAACTTGCATGCAACATACTTTTAACGTAACCCTTACATCCCTGTAACTACCGAATGTCTGCTTTAGCAAGACATTTATAGAACATCTCAGATGTTCAGAAGTGAAGTTTGAAAAACGACACACTAGCACTTTTACAGTACTTTTCCCTGAAAGTTGTTCTTTATAGATTTTATAATGTGAGTTAGTTATACAGAATTAAACAGTGTGTCCACGGATAGACTTAACTGTACTTTTAATTGAGAAAACGTACCATTTACCAAATATATTCAAACGCATTATTCATTTATAAATTCTCAAGAAAAGACAAGAAAAATTACAATAATTGACAATATTTTTTTAGGTTATTTAATTTGTCATAAATGAAAGCTACGTTCACAATGCGCTGTTTACTAAACTTCTCTTGGATACATTTTTATAGCAAATTACATAATTACCTTTTGCTAACATAATAGGTAACAAATAGAAGTGTTTCGAGGTTTTATTTCTCTCAAAAACCTCTCATGAACGTTACATTTATGTTGTTATATTATTACGTTGCCTTAAAACAACATCGCCAAAAGGCTTGGGAATGTTATGTGCTAGCTGGGTTAGTTCTTGACACATGTTACTATCTTCAGAAGAAAATAAAGATAGTCTTTGACATGTCTTTCTGTAATATTTGTACCATCCTATGAAGATAAGGACCAATTTTTATCTCCTTTAGAAGATTGTAAAAAATGGTCCTTGAAGTAGATGTGGAGAAAAGTAATTTGGTTCGACCAAATAAAAGGTGTAGTGTGAGTGAATATATAGGTATGCAAACATATTTTTTTTTTAGGTGTTATATTGGTCTTCCCTTGGAGGTAAAGATTGTGCTTCAAAAACAAACAGAATCTTGAGAGAAGTACTGCATGACTCAGTAGCAACGAAATACAATTTTTATGGAAGACACTCAAAGAAACCTTTTTCGGAATTAAAAATCAATTCAGAAATTATTAGTAAGTATATTTATATGTACTTATTCTTATAAACATCTTAAGCTGAATATAATCGATTCAGTTTAAGATGTTAATAAGTATTACAGTTTACCTTTTATTATTTGCTATTTTCATGATATTTTAGAAACTAATTTCATTTTTATTTGACATATAGATGCAATAAAGCCTATTTATAAAATCTTAAAAAAAATTATAGAACTTGCAAAGGGTTCTGCTATAATAAAAGTAAAACTATACTTACAAAATAAATAATGTGTAGGTATACACATATTATCAATTAACAAGATTGTATTTTGTGTAAATTACAATTGCCAGTTGTAGCTTTAGGCACTGTAAAAGTAGTAAAATAACATGGTGAACTACATTTGTACAGTCAAGCTTCCATATTATATACTAAAATATTTTGTATGTTTTAGATGCTGTTAAAATATCTTGTAATACTTCTACAAGGGAGATTGAAAACATTATAAAAATTTGGTTGAAGCATGCTCCTGAGAGATTAAGAAAACAAGAATTAAAAGAAGTACGAAATCGTAATAATTAATCAAGGTTATTTTTTTTATAATACCTAATTAAGTTACATATTTTTATTTTATAAAATGTCGACTAGTCGAAAAGTATATTATAAAGAAGTTGTAGGAGATCGTCAAATGTACAGAAGGGTTGCTAATGAAGTTAAAAGTACAGTGGAAATGTTAAAAAGCATATCTGAAAATAATTCAGATGTATCTGTAACTCAATTTGAAGATAATGAAACATATACTAGTTTATTAAATGATAATAGTCATAGTTCAAATCAATCTTTATTTTCAAATTCTAATGTCTTTAGAACAAAAAATAATACTGAAATTGAAATGAATTCTAATTGTGTAACTTATTCACCTGGAATGGATGCTTCTAGTAGTAGTAGAAGTAGTAGTAGTGAGACTACTGCTTCTAGTAGTAGTAGAAGTAGTAGTGAAACTAATAATTTGCAATCTTCATTAAGAGAATGGGCCCTTCGGAACAACATAACACTATCAGGTATTTCAGAATTATTACATATTTTATCTCCACTTGATTCAACACTGCCTTTAGATGCCCGTACTCTATTACATACTCCCGTTTCAACAGTTGATCATAAACAGTTAGATAATGGCGAATATATTCATTTTGGGTTAATTAAAATATTAAAACGAATTATAGTAAAAATACCTTTTGGAAATTCAGCTCCCATTATTAGTATTTCATTCAATATAGATGGAATACCTGTGTTTTCCAACAACAATTCACCAATTACTTTTTGGCCAATACTAGGACTTATTAAAAATGTAGGTATTAAACAAAAATGTTTTGTCATAGGTGTTTTTTGTGGTAAAGACAAGCCAAAACCGATAAATATTTTTTTAAACGATTTTGTTTAAGAGGTTTCATTTCTTGTAAACAATGGTTTACATTGTAATGGCAAAATGTATTCTGTAAAAATTCATAGTTTCATTTGTGACGTTCCAGCAAAGGCATATCTTAAGTGTATTAAAGGACACAATGGTTATTCTTCCTGTGATAGGTGTACAGTTGTTGGGCAGTATGTTAACAGGCATATGATTTTTGATAGTATGACTTCCCAAAAACGTACAAGTGAATCATTTTTGCAACAAAGAGATGGTGACCATCATAATTCTGTTTCACCATTAGTCTCTTTACCAATTGATTTTATTAACATATTTGTAATTGATTACATGCATTGCGTTTGTTTAGGTGTGGTAAAAAAAATGATTAATTCTTGGATACAAGGTAAATTTTATAATGTCCGTTTAAAAGCAAGGGATATTACTCTTCTTTCTGATTATTTAACTAATTTATGTACTGCTCTTCCCGATGAGTTTAACAGGAAGCCTTCTAAAATAACAGAAATATCGTATTGGAAAGCAACTCAGTTTAGAACGTTTTTGCTTTACCTAGGTCCCATTGTATTAAAAGAATTTATGGATATAGCTGTGTATGAACATTTTCTATTATTACAATCTGCAATGTCTATTTTATTGTCTAAGAGACATTTAAATATGCTAGGTTGTGATTTAGCAGAGAAATTTTTATGTATTTTTGTTAAACATTCTAAGCATCTCTATGGTTTAGATTTCCTTGTTCATAATGTACATTCGTTGATTCATATAGTTGATGATGTACGACTCTATGGGGTTTTAGATAATATTTCAGCCTTCCCTTTTGAAAATCATTTGGGGGCATTAAAAAGATTAATACGATCTGCTAATAAACCATTAAAGCAACTTTATCGTCGGTTAATTGAATTAAATCAAATTAATAAAAACGCAGAACCAAAGGATGTTCAATTGAATTCAAATTGGAGGCACAGTCGAGGCCCATTGCTCTCGCGTACAGGCTCTAAACAGTACAACAAAATGTTCTTTCAAAATGTGAAGTTTTGTACTTATTACTATTCACAAAACAATTCTTATTGTCTTTCAGAAGAAAAAAAAGTCTTGCAAATACATAATATTTTGGTATACTCTGAAACTAATATCATATTTATTTGTAAACAGTTTCTATCTTACAAATCCTTATTTACTTATCCTTTTGATTCAAGTAATTTGCAAATTTTTGTTGTTGACAATTTATCTGTTCTGATAGAAATAAATATAACCGACATTCTAACAAAGTGTATCGTTTTCCCCCTTAAAGATAACACCTTAGCATCGTTTCCATTGTTGCATAATATCTATACAGCCTAAGTTAATATAAGAAAATATATGCAAAAATACAATAACTATCACATTAATGAATAAATACCAAATAAACCACACATTAAAAAAACAACAATCAATAAATAATTATAACAAAAATTCGAAAGAGCTTTTTTAAATAACGAACTATAGTCATAATGATACTTCCCATGTAGTGGTTCCATAATTTAGTAAGTACTTATACATGTTAATTGAATTTTTTTAAATGCTGTAATTGCAACAGTATTCCCATATAAAATATTTACTGCTATTTTTAGTAAAAGAAAAACTTTAAGCAACTTTTCTGACTTACATTTTTTCAGAATGATCTGCACAACTAAGTTTTTAAATAGTTTTTTTTATATTGTAACTAAAGTGTACTTTTAAAATATATTTAAGGTTTTCCGGATGGTTAACCAATTAGTTTTCGGCACTGAAAAACCGATTTTTATTCTTAATAACTAAGTTGTTTTGCATTGTAATAAATATAAATTCTTTCCATGATTACGAGTTTTTTTATTAATATCCCTTGCATTAAAAAATACAACCACATTAAGTTTTTCTAATCTAGTTAATTTTAGTAGATGGTCATCCAGTACACTGCCTTAAAATTTTCCTATTTTTATAGTGATTGTGATTCTATTTCCATAAGAAAAAACGAATATCGCGGCATTGGCTGCAACTGTTGTGGTATTTTGCTTTTAAATTAAAATCAGTGTTGCATTTTTTACTGCAAATCCCAAAATTAACCGAAAAAGTACGTCTTAATGACGATATTTATAACGTTTAAGTGACGTCATATGTACGTCTGGTATGTGACCTAGAAGGTCATATACAAGCTATATCTAACGTCATAATGACGTCATATACTGACGTCATAATGACGCTGACATTTGACCGTCATTTAGACGTCCGAATGACGGCAACTTCGGGGTTAATATGACGTCTGATATGACCTATAAGGTACGTCATTATGACGTACGTTTGCTGCCTGGGAACCCAATAACACCAAATCTCAAAATATATGGAAATAATTTATCATTTGTAGAAAATATAAGATTCCTGGGCATGACATTCGATAGAAAACTCAACTGGAAATCACATGTTAAGTACCTTAAGAGATCTTGCCAAAATGGACTTAATCTAATGAAAACCTTGTGCAACAAAAACTGGGGGTCAGATTACAAAAGTCTCTTACATGTCTATAAATCCCTAGTCCGATCAAAACTAGACTATGGATCAGTGGTCTACTCATCAGCCAAAATTGCAGTACTTTCTCAACTGAATTCTATTCAAAATTCAGCACTGCGAATAGCCACAGGAGCGTATCGAACGAGTCCAGTTAGAAGTCTGGAGTGTTTAACTGGTGAACCATCTTTGGACTATCGAAGGAAATATCTCTCACTAGCCTATGCATCTACAATACTTGGTGAAAAATCTCATCCCACACTCCATCACACCATTGCAAATAGATTCAAAGAAATATACAATAGTAAACCTCGCTTAGATCCATCTTTCTATGAGAGAGTCAACAGATACTTCTGCTCATTAGATATCCAATTTCCTAAAGTTTTCAAAGCAAATGAAAACACTCCGCCTTGGATCATTCCACTTCCATCCTTTGACTTATCTCTTACCCAGTACCAAAAGTCGAATACTCCTCATTCAATTATTAAACAACTATTTCTTAATAAAATTGCATGCTACAAATACTATTATCATATATACACAGACGCATCTAAATCTACCACAGGTGTAGGTTCAGCGGTTGTATTCCCCAACTCACATTTTGAATTCAAATTACCCTCTTCCACCAGCATTCATACAGCAGAACTATATTCCATCTTGCAAGCACTCTCATTAATCAACAAAATTTATCCAAATCACTCATAGTAACAGATTCTCTCAGCTCTCTACACACTATAAAACAGCTATATACCAATCATCCACTAGGACTTCTTATCAAATCCGAGTTATCACAACTTCATGATAATAACTTAAAGGCACATTTTCTATGGGTTCCATCACACGTAGGGCTTCCAGGAAATGAAAAAGCAGATGCTCTCGCTCGTCAAGCCGTCAACAGTAATACCTCAACGGTAGTGGAAAATATGATGTCTGCAGATGTAAAATTATTCGTCAAAGACAAAGTGATAAGTGAATGGCAAAATCAGTGGCAAAGTTCGCGATCAGTGCTACGTAAAATCAAATCGTCAGTTCAATCTTGGTGCGAAGTAATCATAAACCGATCGTTATTTGTCACATTAACACGGTTACGTCTCGGCCATACAAGACTAACACATAGCTACCTAATTTCCAAGACAACCCGACCTGTTTGTGATTTATGTAATACTGACTTAACCATCCCCCATATTTTAATAAACTGTCCTAAATTCACCCAAGAAAGACAAATTACTTCACTTCCAAATGACCTAAATAAATTATTAGGACTTAATTGTAATTTTGTTAAATTATTCAATTTCTTGAAAATGATTAATGTAATTAACCAATTGTAATATTTAGTTAGTAGCTAATAACCCTAGTGGTTGATGCTAATAAAAATAAAAAAAAAAGTTATTTTGAAATATTAAACAGGGGTGGATTAACTGTTCCATCTGAATTTGTTTTGCAAGTTACTACTTATGTTCACAACACATTACAAATTTTGATTTCAGAGTCATACGAAGCAAAATTTTTAAAATGTGGATCTCAAAAGTTACTTTTAATAACATTCGTGAAAGAATATATGAAAATAAATAATGACAAATATCTTTTTCGTGATTTTTGTTCCTGTAATCAGCCTCAAACTAAAATTTTACTTAATTTAATGTTACCTATTTTAGCTAATATTTTTATAAACAATTATGTAAAAACAAGGCAAGATTCAATTCTTATCAATCAACAACAAGACTAGATAAATAAGTCTCAGGGAATTAAATGTCCAAAAAAAAAAGAAAAAATTCTGAATTTAAGTAATCCATAGTAACTAGACCTGGCCTACTTCCCTTTATTTTAGGATTATTTGTTTAAAATGTATGTATTTATGAAGATTTTAGAGATAAGTGTCATTTATATGTCATTAAAGTAATCCTTTTTTGGAAAACCTTTTATTATTTCCTTAAAACTATAATTGTGTTCTTAACAGCAAAAAATTTTATTTGGTAAGTACATGTTTAATCTCTATTTATACTATTTATGATACAAAGCTTATTATTTACCTACTTCCTACATACACATTCAGGTATTTAAATCCAGGTGATTTTATTTTTTAATCCATTAGTATCATGGATTAAATTATATATCCTTTTAAATTCCATGCCATTTCACCGGCCTTCTATTTGACATTACGACAGTGTTGCCAAATCCAATTCGCCGGCCTGTTAGTTGTAGGTGGCCATGATTGTCCCAATTCTCTTACTTCCAAACATTTTCTTCCCATAAGACCAAGAAGTTTTTCCTCTAAGCCTGTCAGCGGTGGAGTGTCACAACTACCTCCTCCTGTTAACGTTGATGAACATCTTAATTTAGATGCTTTTACTTTGACTTTGGATTTCCAATCTGTTAGGGCCTAAAAAATTAAATACTAAATACCTACTCATAGTTTTTGTGTGGAAAGTAAATGAGATCAGAAAAGTAATGTCACATGAAAATATCAATACTGAATTTAAGTAATATTCTTGGTTTAAAATTTAAAATGTAATTAGCAATAAGGAAATAATGGACAATTAAAAATGTGACGTAAGCAATTAAATAAAAAATAATAATGTTAGACAACCATAAGGATAATAGTAACTTTTCTACCTAGCAATACATACATTAAAATTATATTTTAATAAATACAAATTAGACAAAACAAAACATGTTTATATTTACTTACCCTCATCCATTCCAAAATAGTTTTTCCCCATATCCTAGCCCATTTAGTCTATCAGCAACAGTTTTCCATAACTCATTTCCTTGGGCTTTACCTTGTGGCCCATTAAATTTACTGGTTATTAAAGCAGGAAACTGTTCTGCTAGTTCCAAAAATAACTGCCAATGGCTAGTGGTAACCCTTATTATAAAAAAATTAAAAATAAATGCAGAGACAAAAAACAAAAAAGACAATTTTAACAACACGTGAACATAAAATCAAACAACGTGGTAAAAACACTACGATTTTTTAGGTTAACGAGAGATATTATTGCAAGAAATGGTTTCGAACAAAATAAATCCTGTGATTTCACAAAAAGTGCGAGAATGTATTCCGATCATCGCCGTTATTTACCAAAAAATATATTTTACAGAAAAATGAAGAATAATGAAGTTAAAGAAAGGAATTGGCTCGTCTATTCGGAAAGCAAAGGCTCCGTATTCTGTGGACCCTGTTTGGGCTTTGGATCTATTGCAAACAGGACACAGTTTGACGAGGAAGGATTCAATGATTGGAAGAATGCAGAAGTTCGAGTAGCTCAACACGAAAACTCTCTAAATAATAAATCCTGCATTCTCGCTTTAAGAGCTAGGGGTATGATTCACGGCAATATCCAATCTTCCTTAACTGCCCAACTTAACGAAGAAATTTCTTACTGGAAGAACATTTTAAAGAGGGTTGTTGCTGTAATAAAAGGATTAGCTTCTAGAGGTCTCGCTTTTAGAGGAAGTAATGAAAAATTTGGTGACCAGCACAGTGGAAATTACATTATGTTTCTAGAATTAATAGCATTACCCATTACTAACCAAACACATTGAAAGATATGCAAACCAGGGATCAGGAACAACTAGCTACCTTTCGAAAACTGTCTGCGACGAATTCATTTATTTAATGGCTGAAAAAGTACTGATATACATCAGTGATGAGATAAAAAAAGCAAAGTACTTTTCTTTGATTGTGAATTCTACACCGGATGCAGCACATGTGATTCGATATGTCTTAGATAACGGAGAACCATGTGAGAGATTTATTAAATTCTTGCCTTCTGTAGGACACAAGGCTCAAGAAATGTTTGATGCCATTACTATAGAGCTGAAAAAGTTAAACATTAATCTCAAAGATTGCCGTGGTCAGTCTTATGATAATGCCTGTAACATGTCAGGGATTTACAATGATTTACAAGCCAAAATTCAAGAATAGGCACAATTTGCTGGTTGTTCCTTGTACAGCTCATTCATTGAATTTGGCGGGAACCTCGGCCGCTGAGTCTTGTACAGAAGCCTGCCACTTTTTTATGTTGCTAGAGGAGGTATATACTTTTTTCGTGAAGTCAACTGAACGTTGGAAAAAATTAACGAATGAGATAGGAAGAGGAAAAACAGTGAGAGTGAACCTCACTCGTTTGTCGGCTAGAGCAGATGCCTGTAAAAGTCTAAGAGATTCCTGGGATGAAGTCACTACAGTTTTAAAAATTATTGAAAATGACAGTACAGAAAAACCGGTCCCGTGAAATGAGGCAAAGGGAATTCGCATCAAATTAGAAAAATTTTAAACTTCGTTCAAGATCGTATTTTGGAATGCTATTTTGGAAAGATTAAATAAAGTGAGTGTTCAGATTCAGAGCTCATCTGTAGATGTATTGACGGTATCTGATCTCTATGGATCTCTAATAGAGTTTACAATAGTAGAACGAGAAAACTTTGACTATTTCGAAGAAAAAGCAATTGATAGACTGAGAGCTGAAATACAGAGAAGGCATAATGCTTACTTAAACTTTGAGGAAAAAAATTTTCATTTTCAACAAAAATGCCTGAACTTTCAACACAAAGAGTTACAGAAAAAGCCGAGTCTCTCGTGAAATATTATACCAATGATTTAGAGGACGATTTGATTCAAGAGTGCATTTTCAGTCACATTTGCTCTGATAAAACTGCAGAGTGTGCAGTGAAGCCTGGATCAAACTCACTACTCAGTCTCTCAACGTTTTTGAGGAATCAATCTCTGTCTAATGTTTACCCTAACTTGGATATAGCTCTTGGCATTGCACTTTCCACTACGGCTACAAATTGTTCTGGGGAAAGGAGTTTTTCCTGTTTAAAACGCGTGAAAAATTATCAAAGGTCTTCATTGTCTCAAGAAAAAATGAATTCTCTAGCTCTACTCTACATAGAAGCAGAGATAATGAACACCATAAACTATGATGCAGAGAAAGAAATGTTTTGGCCTGAATGGCCAGCCCCCCAACCGTCAGGCATAGGGCTTGATACCCGTTATCTAGCGAATCCGCTGCCAAGAGAACCCATCCCATCTCCGCACTCCAAAAATGAGCGGGGAAGAAGACCGTTTCGCTTGCTTTATTTATTTTTGATATTTTTACATTGTCAGTTACATGTTTGTATATCTTAACTTATTCTTACATAGTACCGCAAAATAAATAAATGAATTTCAAAAAAACAATAAAAATGAAGTTCAGATTTAAAAAGGTATGAAGCAAAATAAATTAAATTCGAGTTAATGTTAAAAAGGTATGAAGCAAAATAAATTAAATTCGAGTTAAAGTTTAAAGTTATGAATTTATGTCTACTTAAAATTATGTACATATTTGCCCATTATTAACATAGGGTTTAGTTCTTTTGAGTACAAAACCCAAATCACCAAACCGCTATTTGTTTTCCGGGTTTTAATTTTAGTCTACGTCTACGTCTTCGTCCTTTATCATTTTGTCTGCCCACTCGTTGGTCCAGTTAGCCAGGTCTGTGTCAGTTAGGTTTAGGTCGTGTGGTAGGTAGTCTAGTCCTTTGCTTTGTAGTTTTTGTGTCATTCGGGTCCTGGCTGTTTGTCTGTCGTGTTCGTTACAGTCGTATATGATATGTCTAGTGTCTTTTGTTTCGTCGTCGATGTCGCATGTCCCGTCTGTGTCGCGTAGTCTAAAGTATTCGTTCATGTTTCCATGTCCAGTTAGTAGTTGTATAGTTTTCCTTTTTAGTTGTAGGTTTTTGTGTCGTACTGTCTTTATGATGTTATGTGTGGTTCGTCCTGTGTTTCCGTTGGTCCATGTATCTTGCCATAGAGTCATGGTCATGTCGTGTCTTTTTTTGCGTATGTCTGTTTTGTCTTTGTATTGTATGGTTTGTGTGTAGTTGTTGTGTACCTCGTTAGCAAGTTTGTGGGCGCGTTTCCCCTTCTGTTATTCTATTTGCGTGGCTGTAATTTATATTGATGTTGTTTTCTTTCGCTAAGTGTGTTAGTTTTTGTGTTTCGGTTATTAGTTTTTGTCTTGTATTGGATTTGGATAGTGAGGCTATTGTGTTTGTTGAGTCTGTGTAAATTTGTATGTTTTGGTCGGTGTAGTGTCTGAGGTTGTTTGTGATGTGTTTTACTGCTTGTAGGATTCCTATGGTTTCTAGTGTGTTAATGTCCTTGGTTGTGTCTACTTTTATTTTTATGTCTGTGTGTGCGTAGTTGTGTGTAATCGCTATGGCTATTGTCTTGCTGTCGTTTTTGATACTAGCGTCCGTGTGTATTGTGGTGTGAGTCGTGTGTCTGTGTTGTTCTAATGGCAAGTGTCTGTGTGCAGGGTGCGGTTTGTCGGTGGTTTTGTTCCTGTTTTGTAGAATGTCATCGTGGTAGGTTGTGTATGTGTGGTGGTTCGCTCCCGCGTCTGCTGCCAGTGGAGGTACTCCAGCCAACACTGACAGTGTTAGGTTTGGTGTGGTTTTGTAGGCTTTTGTGATCCGTAATAAGAAAGGTCTTTCTGTCGCGTGTAAGTGTCGTGTTATGCGTGTGTCTTTATGTCTATGTCCCCATATTTCTGACCCGTATAGTATCATGGGTTTTATCCCGTGTTCGTAAATATATCTGAGTATGTCAGGTCTGCGTCCTCAGTTTCGTCCTGTTATTGCGTAGAGTTTGTTTGAGATGTCTGTGGCTTTTTGTCTTGTCCGTTTTATGTGTTCGATCCATGTCAATTTACTGTCTATTTTTAGTCCGAGGTATGTTATTGTGTCATTTATTTGTAGGTTTTGGCCGTCTTCTGTTAGTCTCGGTGGTCTGGTTGGTTTGTAGGGGATGAACATTGTCTCTGTTTTTGTCGTGTTGTATGTTAGTTTGTTTTGGTTTGCCCATTGTTTACATTTTTCCCATGTCCTGTCCCATTTGTTTTCTAATTGTTTAAGTGATGTTCCACCCAGTACTAAAATTTGATCGTCTGCATATGCTTGTGTCAGGTCAATGTCAGTTGTAATTTCGTCCAAGCTGTCGAACCAATCCTCCATTATCAGTAACCAGAGGATTGGCCCTAGGCTTGAGCCTTGAGGGCATCCTCTGTCTGTCTTGTCTATGGTGTCCTCTGTATGTATTTGTCTGTCTTGTAGGAAGTTTATGCAGGTTTTGGCCAGTTTTGTTGGTACGTGTCGTCTTCGTAACATGTCTGCAATTTTTGGTGTCCATGCGGTGTTGAATGCATTTTTTAAGTCCAAAGTGATAACTATAGTGTGTCTTTTGTTTTTGTGTTTTCTCTAATTTTGTTTGTCACGTTGTGTATGGCGTCTATCGTTGTCCTCCCCTCCCTGAATCCGTATTGTCTGTCATTTAGTCCGTCTGTTGTTTCAAGGTGATGTGTGCCAGTACTTTGTATTTTTACTAAACTGGATAATACCACCAAAATGAACAACCTTAATTAAGATGTAAGTGATGACAAAAAAATTTTTTACCTTACTTTATCATAATATGTGGTATTATTTTATTTTAGTCTCCCTGATGATGGAAATAAACATTTCCGAAAGCTTGGAATAAACTTAAAAATCTGATGTGTCCAACACATGACTTTCCTATCTAGTTATTATAGGCTTTTTTCGGTTATTTTGTACAACCTATTGCAGCATCTATAAATGTTTAGAGGATAAACTAAATATATACATTGTCCACATACATCTACCTCGAAACATTTTTCTATAGATATTCATGGAAAACGAAAATACTGAACAATTTAAATTTCCTACAATTTTTTCATTACGGTCCATTTTAGAAAAATCATGTATAAACAAAAATTATAGAGATCGATATCGCAAACAACTTTTATTTTAAAAACTTTCATAAAAATCAGAATTTTGCACATTTTGTCAAATTTCTCGAATACGGACCATTTCAGGAAATTTTTACATAAAACAAAAATTATAGATAATAATAGAAGTAACTTTTATTTGAACAATTTTTTTCTTCCATCATTAATAACAGATATATTCCATAAAATATAAAAATTACCACCTATAAAGTACCCCCCCAGATGTTCCGACTCTGCCCAAAATCTAATCAGCTCATTGGACGCTAAAACAAAGCTTAAGTTTAAAATTTGGTGTTTTTCTGTGTATCGGTTAATGAGTTATGCGTTATACAGACACACACACACACACAGACACACACACACACACACACACACACACACACACACACACACACACACACACACACACACACACACACACACACACACACACACACACACACATACACACACACACACACACACACACAGACATCATCGCGAAAATAGTCAAAACGGATTCAGGGGACCTCAAAACGTAAAAATCCGTCGAAAACTTGAGGTCGAAAAAAATCATGATTCCTATACTTTCCTTATATCTGTATACAGATAGGAAAGTAAAAAAGTACTCTTTCATTTGCTGCATTGCCCACTAATTACTGGTTTAATTATATATATAACACAAATAAGTGGGTAAGTCAAATATATATTAAATAAAAAGCATTTTTTTCATATATTTGTTTATTTTATTTATCAATTGTATACTAAAAAAACAATTACAGTAACTATTTATTATTATTTTAACAATCAAACTTTTAACTACATAATAAGGATTATTTTTGTCGTTTTGCATACTTAATAACACTTGAAAGTCCTTCTTGCAATTATGGAGAATTGAGGGTTAATTTACAATGTTTTCTTTTTTTCTTACATTTAATACAAATAATGTTTACACAGCATCTGTTGTAGTTAATGATGTGTATTGGTGAATGACATTCAATACAGGTATATACACTGTCACTCATAATGATAACAACAGACAAATAGGATTTTATAGTTTATTTAATAATAAAATTTTAAACATAAACAAAGCATTGTACTTTCTGGTTTCCAAGTTCCACAAAATTATCTCTTAAATTATCTAGACTAAAAGTGAAATCATGAATAACTATAGATTTATTTCCAATCAGTTTTTCCAAACCATATTTTCCACAGTGCATAGTCTGTTCAATCGGTGCTATGGGATAGTAATTTTTATGGTTACCAATTACATAAGCTATAGTTTGATTTAGTGAATTTTTAATTGCAGTTCCTAAAGGTAAATTCTTCTCGTGAAAATAGAAAGCTGGATATGTGTTTAAAACTATATTGTCTTTGTTTAATTCATATAGATAGAATGTTCCATTCTCAATTGGAAATGTATAGTTTTTTACCTGGACTGTATCTAATTGACTCGTGTGAGCTAAATTTATGTAACTAAAAGTACAAACTACAGTAACAATTAAAAGTACTTTTGTCTGAAACATTTTTGTTTTAGTATTATTTTCTTGAGTGTCTTGTGAAGGTGAATTTATTTAATGACTTAAATAGTAACAAACAACATATTTATACTTTTTCCATTTGTTTTATGCGCATGTCTAGGTTATAAATAAAAACAGAAAAATGTTTTTTTTTTTTATTAAATAATTATAAATTCCAAACAATAACCTTGTTTTTTATACAAGGTCTTGCTTGGAAACATACAGGACAAGTTGTAATGATAGTTTTGGATTTCCAATTATTGTCCATTTTTGTTTGTTTGTTTGTTTGTTTGTTTGTTTGTTTGTTTGTTTGTTTGTTTGTTTGTCGACTAATGGTGTGTCTACAAACACCACATACTACTTCTTCTACTACACCGGCAGTGTATGTTCTGAATTTTATTCCAGACATCTAATTTTTAGGATTTGGTGGTATTGCTGTTCTTGTTGTGGTTATTGTATATTTCTTCTTATTTAAGATTCTTGCTTACGTAATATTCTTCTCTCCCACTTTCTCTCTCTTCTCTCGATCTGTTTTAGTATGTTTATTGAAATAGAAAATTGATTTCTTGATTGAATTATCTCCTTAAACAATAAATATATATTTTTTTTATTTTTCAAATTTGACAATAAATAATTCGGTCACTTACAGAATAGTTTTTAAGACTTCCAATTGTTTCCAATGTCCAATGTGATTAAATTATAAACTAATTAAGCATAAAAACGAACTGTTATTATTTATTTATTAAATAACTTTTGTTTTAAAATGAATAATAGTCATTGAATCCCCATGGTTTTGTATCAGTGTAAACATTAGATACAATTCTTTTATTATCATAGGGACTCAAAGCAATTTTTTTTGTGAAATTGTATACACTTCATGTTTTTTTGAAATGATGGAATTCTGGTAAACTTCCATTTGTGAATTGTTAAACAAGCACTTGTGATAATCCTCAAATCTTATATATTTTAAAGCTGATTTCTTAATACCTTTTGCCTTTCGAATTTCAATTTCCGTTTCTTTATCTACATCATCATCATCAGATTGAATAGATGATGATGATGATGTTGACATTACTTTTAAAGCATACATTTTTGATCTTAATCCAATAAAGTGTGTCATGATATTACCTTTATTCTCATCTTTCATCAAACCTAAGACTTTGTTATTCTTTCTTGGAATATTAAAAACGTTATTATCTGGATAGTCTGATGTATCAAACTTATCTATATCGTTTTTAATATGTTTATAAATGTCATCAATATCAGAGAAATGGTAAATTAAACTGTCGGTGTCTGTGTACATTAATTTTGCCTTATTATTAAACTTTTTTTATATAATTATAATGAAAATCGTAAATAAACGTTTTTGAAATATCTAATATTGATGTTCCTATAAAGATTGGTTTGTTTAAAGTTACTTTTAATTTACTCATTTCAATAATTATCATATTTTCACTAAATATAGTACAACTATGAAAATTAGGTTGTGAAATGTAGTACTTAGCACCATATCTTCCTAACCATTTAGTCACTAGCTTAACGTCCTTATAATTTCTAACGTTCTCGATACATTTGCCATATGGGGCATTATTCATTAATTTAAAAAAGTTTTTTTCAAATTCATTTTTGCTCTGTTTTCTTAGATCTGTATTTAAATCGATATATGGTTTAACCCAACATGATTGTTTGAATTTAAGACAACGATGAATTTTTTTAACCACAATTCCCAACTGTATAGCTTGTTTTAATGCTAGATAATGAATCACATATTTTTCTTTATCATACAAAGTTGTTAGTAATTTTGGTTGATCAGAATATGATATAGGTCAGGGGTCCTCACTAGGATTTTTTAGTGAGTCATTATGCTGATAGTAAATTTTTGTGAGGGCCGCAACTTCAACTTAAATTTAAAATGTTTTTTTTCCGCTATTTGGTAAAAACTGAAAGATTTAAATTTTTATAATTAATTATCATTATAACAATATCTGAAATTAAACATAGACGTTTTTAATATTTTTGCAATAGAAATTTGTTTTTTTTTCACTAAAATTTATTGTTCTTTTATTTTTTAAAATTTTATTATTGAAATATTAAACTAATACTTTTTTACCTTTTTTTACTGTGGGTACTATGGTAAAATTGGTAAATAATAAATATTACAAATTAAGAATATATGTTTATTACATTTAAAAAATCCAGAAATATACATAATAGAAAAGTAAACAGCAAGTTTTTTATGTGTCCATTATACACACTTATGTATTTGAGGTGGATGGCCGGAATTTCTCGGCGTTCTGTAAAATGGCTTCAATGTTAGCAGGTTGTGAGGCAGCCGTAATTCTTAAAATGTTGTCAACATTCTCATTGGTAAGCCTGGATCTGTACTTGTTTTTTATGAACTTTAACTTGCTGAACGTAGATTCACACACATATGTTGATGCAAAAATACATAAAAGTTTTTGTGCACATTCAACTAAGTTAGGAAATTTTTCCCTTTCCAACACTTTCCAAAACTCAAAATAACTTTTATCCTTCTTTTTATCCTCAAACATGGTTTTCAGTTCTGTATCTTGCTGAAGATCAATTAGCTCGTTTTTCAAGTCTCTAACTTCGTATCCAAAAATAGCGAGTTTTGCAACATTAGCAGTTGTTAATGCCCATGGATTCTCTATTAAACGAAATGGTTCTTGATACATCCTGAAGTCACTAAACCTCTCAGCCATTTCGTTTTTCAGATCAGTAAGCAGTTTTATTAAAGCAGAAACATCTTTCCTTTCATCAGGGTTTTCTTCAAAAAGAGATTGAACAGAAGAAAAACTAGAAAAATCATTGTTTGATAGTTCTTCAATGTACATACTGAATTTTTTTCTTGAGAAAACACAATAATCATCATTTTCGTAACAATTTTGTTCTGATCTCCTTGCAATCGGGTTAGTGTTTCATTGACAATGGCCATTGTATCAGTAAGGAACGCTACTTTTAACCACCAACCAAAGTCATAAACTTCAGGGTACTCTTTTTTCTTAGTAGCCAAAAATAAAGTGATTTCATGACGAATTTTGAAGAATCGTTCCAAAACTTTACCTTTGCTTAACCACCTTACTTCTGTATGGTAAAGTACATCTCCGTAGTGAGATATGAGTTTTTTTAAAAACTCCTGAAACATTCTGTGGTTCAATTCATTTATAAACTATTATTCACTTATAAAGTTCACAATATTTACAACTACTTTCATAACACATTTAAAGTTTTCATCAAACTTTATTGCTAAACTTTCTTGGTGAATGATGCAGTGAACACTGATAATATTTTCATTTTCCAAGTGGTTCTTTAACAATTTAACGAACCCGATATTTCGCCCTGTCATTGATGGGCAACCATCTGTGCACACTGAAAAAAGCTTTTTCAAGTCAATGCTATATTTATTAAAAAATTTAACTACTGCGTCAAAATAATCAACACCTCGAGTTTGACCACTCATAGCAACTGCGCCCAAAAGATCTTCTTTAACATCCCCATCTTTAGTTACATATTTAACGAACAAGAGCAATTGGGATATTGATGTTATATCAGTCGATGAGTCAAGTGCAAGGCTAAAACACTTGCTTTGTTGCAGTTCATCAATAAGATTAAGTAAAATGTTTGCAGCTAAATCTTGTGATCGTCTCATACATGTTGAATCAGACAGCTGGAGTTTTGAAACCTCGTCGAGAATTTGCTTACGTTAGGTAAATGCGAAAACAATGTTTTACAAACTGTAACAACACATTCTTTTACCATTTCCGCATCTGAAAATGGCTTCATCTTACGAGCTAAAATTTCAGTTACAAGGTATGATGCTTTGGTAGTAAGCTGATTCTTGTTCATAGCATT
The DNA here is from genome assembly GCA_927349885.1 of Psylliodes chrysocephalus. Classification (NCBI taxonomy): domain Eukaryota; kingdom Metazoa; phylum Arthropoda; class Insecta; order Coleoptera; family Chrysomelidae; genus Psylliodes; species Psylliodes chrysocephalus. The sequence continues at coordinate 2,700,147 of OV651833.1, forward strand.
AAAAAGTGTATTTCGTTCACAAACCAAAGCTTTTTTCAAGGATTGTAATTTTTCCTCTCGGAGTTTAGACTTTTTTGGAAACTTTTCTTCAAATTGCGAATGAACTGTAGTGTGGTGTCTTTGCAAGTTGTAACGTTTATTTCCCGATACAAGATCACGACATAATAAACATAAAGCTGTTCCTTCTTTCTTACCTTTCGTAAAAAAGAATTCTTTCTCCCACTCATTTTGAAAGTCACGGTTTTCTTCCTCAAGTTTCCTTCTTTTTCCTTTTAAAACCAACCCCGCCATATTTAGTAATAATGTTCAACAGTAACTGAAGCGATGAAAATTTTCCAGAAAGCAACGGCACTAATCTACAACACTCGAAATAAGGTTATATTTACTGAGCAACTTGTACGCGCCAAATACAATGAACGACTAAGTAGTAAGCAGACGGTGCACGACTTGTCGATGCATGAACTGAATTAGCTGTTTACAGTAGGACGTCGCGCCACGCGCCACGTTACAAAAAAATTTGTCTGAGCCCATCAACCCAAGAGCCGCACAAAATATTGCCGAGGGCCGCATGCGGCCCGCGGGCCGCGTAGTGAGTATCCCTGATATAGGTGATACTAAATGTTCAGGACAGAGCGGTAAATCTTGTTGTAAATTAAAGAGTTCCCTAGGATATTGTAAATCAACTTCAAGAATATACCCGTATTCATCTAAGTCATAATGATTATTACTAAAGATATTTTCTCTATAAATATCTTCATTGGATACCCACTGAAATTCTCCATATGGTAATGGAAAACACATTGCGGTTCCATATAAATTATTTACATCGAAATACATTAAATATGAAGTAGGTAAATTAGGTTTATATTTTTCACCCATATATAAGTTGTTTGCTTCAGCATATCTGTTACTACATTGTGAGACACCCCCTCTAATAGATTTTTCAATAAATAAAGACATATTAATATCAGTAAGTAACTCTATATCTACATTTGTAATTTTAAGCATAGCATCAAAAGCAAAACCAGGTGTTGTATAGTAATGAAGAGCATCCAACTCGTATGTTTTCAAACACATGACTCTAAAATTTTCAAATACATCAACAAGCAACAGTACATCGGTTTGTAAATATAATTCTGCATATTCTTGAAGATTATTTAAATTAAATTTATTCCAAACATTACAAGCGTGTTCATAATCTTTATCAGATATTCCTTCACTTGTAAGTTTGCTATAGAAATCCTCCTTTTTGGGTAAATATTTATCTTTTAAATTTTCCCAGGAATTTAAATACTCATAAGGAAAAATACCTTTTCTTGTAACTAATTTAAATTTATCATCATCACTAAAATATTTTTTTGTATTTTTTTTTTCATTATCATCTAAATAAGATGATAATTCATTTAAACTATTTGACATAAACCTAAATGAATCTAAAAATCTAAAATTGATTTTAGTTCCATTAATATACTTTGTAAATGAAATATATTTTTCTTTATTTAATGGTAGTAAAGTAATATTTCCTTTAAGTTTTGTACTAAGAGCTTTGATAATAAAATGACTATCATACCCTGACAAGTTATGAAATAAAACTGGTATGTGAATTTTTATAATTTAAATTACATGCCTTATGGCTACTCCCACGAAACCTTTTTGAATAGTGGCAATGGTCCCTTACTTTTATATTACCATCAAGAAATGGTTTATGACAAATGTGACAAGTAGTAGACATAAGAAAGTTAATTTCTTCTTCGACAGTTAGGTTCATTGGTTCTGCATTATTATGAATTTCATTAAGGTCTTTAGCAATTTTTTGTAATTCATATACAAACCAATCCAAACAATCATGACCTGTGTAAAGTCTAAATTTAGATTGATATTTATTTTCAAAATGTGATTTTAAATAATATGCAACACTAAATGCTTCATGTTTTTGATATATTTGTGTATTACTTGTTTGTACATCATCAACATAATCATTCAGTATACTTTCAATATCTGCATAAATTACAAAAGGTTCTTTGTTTTTAAATTTCATAATTTTGTGTGTTTCTTTAGGCATGACAACTTTAGTTTTATTAACATTTTTACAATCTTCTAAATGTTGTTCTAAATTAAATCTACTCATGAAATGATTTAAACATATGTCACATATCCATTTTTTATGTTTAATATTACCCAATTGTCTATTAACTAAACGTGATAAATCTTTTATAAAAGCAAAATGAAAAATATTTTTATTAGTTGTATCATCATTATTTCTATCACTATCCCAATTATTTTCACAAGCGATCATAAGCAAATTAATTCGAGGAGAGAATTCATTCTTACTAAGTGTTAATGGTAAATTTTTTCCTTTAATAATAAACACATTTATTGAAAGTTTATTTAATGCTTCGAATTTTGGTATATCTTTCAAGTTTATAGGAAATTGTATATTGTCATATTTTAATACTCTACTAAAATGAGGGTATGATGATGACCTATTAGTATTAGTGTTAGCTGGATAAAGAGCACACACAACAGCCCACAAAAAACAATACGGATCATTGTTTTTAATATTGATTACACTTTTTGTATTCCTAATAAAATCTGGTAACTTAACCTAAGTTGATATACCAATATTAATAGGACAGTAGCTATTCATGTTAACTTTTAAATGTAAAATTTCCAATAATGCCCACCCTGAGTCCCGTTCTTGAAAGGATTCTAATTTAAATAAAACTTTGTCAATCACATACAGCTCATACCACTCTTTTAAATTAGTATTTACATCTATAATTTTATTTTTTGTAGAAAAATGTTTAATAGATCTTTCACCATTTTGAGGTTTGATGAATAATGCGAAAAAGATACAATTTGCTTTTAGTATACAAGATTTAAGTTGTTTTTTTATTTGAAATGAAAAACTTTTAAAAGCTTTTTGTAAAAATAATTTTGAATCTTTAAATTTAAAATTTATTATTATACCTGTTTTAATTCTTCTATTAAAACATGAAAGTCTTGCCAAATAAGTTGTCGTTTTGAAAGTTTCTTGTTTAATTTAGATTTAAAATTTTGAAGGTACATTTTTAGTATTGATAGGTTGGATTCTATTTTTGAAAAGTTTTTTACACAGTTATATCTATTCTTTATACATTTATTTAATAAAAAAATATGTTTTTTCAAATACCCTATGTATTTTTTAAGTTCGTTTTTTGACTTAATTATTCTACTCACCACTTCAATTTTTCGAACAATTTCTTCGGACATACAATCAATTACTTTCTGAGAACTCATCATTAATAGTGACAACTTGTTGCTCTGGTAGATTGAAAAGAATCAAACTCGTTTCCGTCAAATATTTATATACTAAAAATTGATGATTAAACACATTTTTACAACGAATGTTTCTCGAATGTTACTGTTGCTATATACATTGTCAGCAGTTTTTACAACATTACGTAAACCCACACGCAAAATATATTGTTTGCTTCATTCTCATTAATTGGATATATAAAAACTGCTGACAATGCTTATAGCAACAGTTAAATTCGAAAAACATTTAATGTGAATTGTGATGTTTTTTTTCAACAATTTGTGTATAAATAATCATTTCTCATACTAATCATTATCAGTTGAATTTTGATGAAGAAGACTACTACTCTGCAATGGCTACTACACCATCCTCATTAGTGATTTTCACAGAAGATAAAATCAATTTCCCCATCAAGGTGGCGATGGTGGTAATGAAACAATTATTTCAGTGAGTATATATATTTTTTTTGTTTGATATTTATTTTCTCTTAATAATAATTTTTTTAAATATATACTTATCCTTGTTGATAATTTGTTTAAATTGAATATAATCTATTATTTTTTAATGATTTCGTTTTTAATTTATTTCAGATATGGTGTACGGGATATAAGTACGAAACAAGGAAAATTTTTTATAAATTTAACATATTCTCCAAGAACTGCCACTTTAAAACGTAAATCTGGAAATTTACCAGTTCGTTACATGAGGGTTAAAATTCAAACTGATGAAGAATTTAAAATGTTGGAGAAAGTGGTTAAGAGATATAAATTTAATCTACTTGATGAACAACCAGAGGATTTGGACCGGAAGAGAATAGAAGTATCACCTGGTCCTAGTGATGCTGGTAATAGAAAATATTATTTGGAACCACCACAGTTGTTGTGGTCTGATGGTGATAATGATTCTGAAGAGGATGTAGTGTCTCCCAAGAATAAAAAACTTAAGACGAGAGAACAAAATCAACAACAACAACAACAACAACAACAACAACAACAACAACAACAACAACAACAACAACAACAACAACAACAACAACAACAACAAGAACAAAGTTTAGAAGAAATTAATATTAAAGATGATGAGCTTACTAGTGTCACTGTTAATGACACTAGTAACATAAATCAGTATTTATCACAAAAAAATTTTTTTTAAATAAATAAATTAATAAATAATTAACTCATCAACTCTTTTTCATCTTAATCATTTACAAATCATTGTTGTAATAATATATTATTATTTTTAATAAAAATTATTTTTTTTATTAACAATAAACATCTTTATAATTTAACCATAATACTATCTCCTATATAATCCTAAACCATTAATATATTACGTTAGTATATATTCAAAAGCTGATTGAAAGAAGATTAAAATAGATCAAGGCGGATCAAAGCTGATCAAGACCTGATTAAGAGCTGATCAAAACCTGATTAAAAGCTGATCAAAACCTGATTAAAAGCTGTTCAATACCTGATTAAAAGCTGTTCAATACCTGATTAAAAGCTGATCAATAAACAGATCATTGAGATTTAAATCATGGATAAAAATTTAAAAAAGAGACTTATAATAAAACGACAAAGTGTAAAAAATAAATTAAGGTTACTTAAACGAGGCGAAGTCTTACAAGAAGATCTATTTAATCCTATAACAAAACACTTAAAAAATATTGAACATAAATTGAACAATTCTCAAAATAATATCAAAAATGAGTTTAAAGATGACGAGGAACAATATTCAAGAGAAACTGATCAGTTTGCCAATGTTTTGTCTTTAAAGAAAAATGAAAATGATATTAAAAGCAATGATGATTATTATGATGATGATGATCTAAATGGTGAATTACATAAATCAAATTTGGAAAATATAAAGTCTGAAACAGTTTCTAATAATGATCCTCAAACTTCAGAGGACTTACGATTTGAAGATGCCTCTCAACATTTTATTGAAAATTATCATCTAGAACAATATGATCCATTACCTAGAAAATATATTGATGAAATGTATCGTGATATAGATAACAAAGAATTTGATCATAAATACGGAATTCGATTTGATAGTTCTACTAAAAAATTAATGATTGGTGATTCACAAGTATTCATCAATGATTCTGACGTAATTGTAAAAAATTAAAAATACAAGGGAACTCAAGGTTTATACGAGTTGTTATTTAAAAAACATCCTAAGAATTTTTCCAAACAAGATGAAGAAAATTATTTAAAAATTGTCCAAAAAACTAATGCTAATAGGAGATATTATAGAGCAGATAAACAAGTAGACGGTAGTAAAAGTGTAAAATATAAAAAGGTAATTGCTCCAATAACAGACGGAAGGGGAATTTTTATGGAAGTTACCAATAACCAAATAGATTATATTCATTGGGATGATCCAAATGAGTTAGTTGATAGATTGCGTTTATTAATAGCTTCTCAAGAAGCAGGTCATAATAGTCATAGAAATGAAATAAATTCTATTATTGAGGAACTTAAAGAAGCACGTATTATAGCATCAAAAAAAAACAAAATAAAAATGAAAACAAGATAAATATTAAACGGCAAGTGAAATTCATAAACCTGCTAGAATTAATTTTAAAAGAAGAAAAGTTATACTTAAATCGTACAATGATTTATTTCAAGCTGATTTGGCAGATAAGCAAAAATATTCAAATGAAAATAGAGGATACAAACATATACTAATAGTAATTAATTGTTTTTCAAAATTTGTATGGGCTTTCCCTCTAAAAAATAAAACAGGTTCTGAAGTGGCAAAAAGTATTGAAAAAGTGTTTCAACATCAACACCTAAAAATTTACAAACTGATTTGGGTACAGAATTTTTTAATCCACCAATGAGAGCTTTAACAATGAAATATAATATTAACCATTATAATGTATATAGTGAGAAAAAAGCATCTATTGCAGAAAGAGTTATTAGAACCTTAAAATCTCAATTATGGAAATAATTTAGTTTCAATGGTAATTATAACTGGATAAATATTTTACAGAATATAATCAACAAGTATAATAATACAAAACATAGAACCATTGGATTGAAACCATCAAAAGTTAATAAAAAAATGAAAAAGAATTATTAAATTCTGTATATAATAAAATAAAACATGTAGATTTAAAAGAACAAAAATTTCAAATTGGTGAACAGGTTCGTATTTCTAAAAATAGAGGTGTATTCGATAAAAAATATATACCGAATTGGTCGACTGAAATTTTTAGTATACGTAAAGTTAGATTAACCAATCCTATTACATATTTATTATACGATTATAAAAATGAAAATATTCTGGGTACATTTTATAATGAACAGTTACAAAAAGTTAAATATCCAGATGTATATCTTGTGGAAAGGATTTTAAAAAGAAAAGGAAATAAAGTTTTTGTAAAATGGCTTGGTTTTGATAACACCCACAATAGTTGGATTGATAAAAAAAATGTATTGTAATGGAGGGGGGGAAGGCTTTAAATATAAAAGAAGAACAGATAATTTGTATTTAATTGTATAAAAGTATTCAAACAATTTTAAATATGTTTATCATTGATGTACAAGGGTTTTCATTTCCTGAAGAAAATGTATTTTTATGTAGAGAAATTACAATTTTTAATATTGAAAATAAGGATTATGTACATAAATTTGTGAAGCTACCGTTTACAAGAAAAATGATGTGTTCAACAGTATTGAATCATATTAATTTCACTACTAACAATATACATGGTTTGGAATGGGATTCTTGGAACCAAGAGGATGAACTCAATTACGAAGAAATATCCAAATTTATCCAAAGTTATGTGTTAGATGAAAGTATTTTCGTGGCAAATGCAAATATAGAAAAAGTAGTAAGTGGGATACTTGAGTACACTTTTCAAACTGCGCATGCGCGGGCACAGCTATGAAGTTGGCTAACCTAACCTGTTGATAACTGTCAGCTGTCATCTAACCTAATAAAGCAGGGAAATATTTAGCATAAATATACAGGGTTAACGCATGCGCAATGCCGAATCCAAAAAGGCTTTAGTGAATATCTCCGTTACTATTGGTCCGATTCAAACCTCCCCTATGGCCGCCATCTTATGACGGGGCGCCAGATGACAGACGACAGATGACAGGACCGCCATCTTGGATGACAGATGACCGGATGACAGATGACAGGATGACAGGCGACAGGATGACAGATGACCGATGACAGGTGGCAGATGACGGGGCGCCAGATGACAGGACCGCCATCTTGGATGACAGATGACCGGATGACAGATGACAGATGACAGACGACCGATGACAGGTGGCAGATGACGGGGCGCCAGATGACAGACGACAGATGACAGGATGACAGATGAGTGACGTGATGACGGGGTGACGGGACGACGGGGTGACGGGTTGACAGATGACCTTAGCTAATGGCAGCAATCGTGACGACAGATTCGAATGAGTATCCGTCTTTTCCCGGGCGTCCTGGGAATCCGACAGTCGGGGAATCCGACGGTCTGGGAATCCGACGGTCTGGGAATCCGACGTCCTGGGAATCCACCGTTCTGGGAATCCGACGTCCTGGGAATCCACCGTTCTGGGAATCCGACGTCCTGGCGTCCTGCGTTCCCAGGAAGGCTGCGAATACGACAGCGCCACGACGCCGCACGCAACGGTCGCAACGGACGCGAGGCACGTACGCAACGCACGCAGCGCACGCGACGCACGCACGCAACGCACGCGACGCCGCAGAAATAAAACAACACAGATGTAAAAACGATTTAATATTCAATTGACGTCTGCTGAGAAAGGCATGAAATTACGGATTTCACAAGAAAAAATTGGCGTCCTGCGTTCCCAGGAAGGCTGCGCATACGACAGCGCCACGACGCCGCACGCAACGGTCGCAACGGACGCGAGGCACGTACGCAACGCACGCAGCGCACGCGACGCACGCAACGCACGCGACGCACGCACGCAACGCACGCGACGCCGCAGAAATAAAACAACACAGATGTAAAAACGATTTAATATTCAATTGACGTCTGCTGAGAAAGGCATGAAATTACGGATTTCACAAGAAAAAATTTTCTACGCACTATACAATATACGTAAAAATCATAACAACTAGACTGTAATAAAACACCCCCAAATTTAAAAACGTTTTAATATTCATTGAGTACTAACAACCTTATGAAATCTCAACACTAACTTTATTTTTGGGGAGTTAAACAAGACCTATGTTCCAGGCGACGTTGACATTGATGCCTTTTTGGTCGGTTAAAGACGAACCCTTCCTCTTAATAACACTGATTTCTAGAGCTTGGAATTAATATTTATTGTTGAGATTGATGACTTATTTTTTTGGGAAAGTTAAATACGTTGTGTACCCTTCCGATGAGCCATGTAGTCATTATTTTAACAAAAAAACAACTGGATAATCCTAGGAATGAGAATTAATATTTAACAACGTTATGAAAACAGAAATTTATTTCAAAGAAATATAAAACACAAAAACTTTTAATAATTGAGTCTCCAAATTTGGTCTTCACTAAGCATCCTCTTAAAATCTTATAAGGGTGGCCTAACTTCAGCTCACTAATTTTAATAATAGGTTTAATTTCTTTCTCACCATTTAAAGAAAACTCATTCAATTTGTCTAAATTCAATTTGTCTAAAGCCATGTTAGAAAATCTGAAAAAATAAAAAATTTTCTTATTCTATGTGTAAACAAGCGACTCGGTAAGAACTTACATTTTTGCTGATGATGATGATGAAAGGCTCGTACTAGTGGCACTAGATGATTCCTGGCTCTTGAATCCAATAGAATAACTAATGGAGAAACTGATAAATTTAAATACCCCAAATTATACGAGAGGTATATTAAAATATAACTATAACTTTCAATAACGAGTACGGCTCTAATCGCGCTACTGACTATTGATGTGGAAATACTCGGGTTTTTATATACCCCCGGTAATTTACTTTAATATTTTTGGTAGCTACAAATTAATAACTCGGTGTTTACGCGAAGGTTGTTTTTCGTAGAATTATGACGTATAGTTCCGGTGTTTGTTTACAGGTTCAAGAGAATAACACTTCAAATATGAGTCCTAAAATATTATAATTTTAAAGAAAACTCAAAGGGTTAATAAAAAATAACTAAAGTTATTCTTTTAAATACTATTTTAGTGGTTTTTCAATAAAATTAGGAAAGCGAATAAAAAATTTCATTTAAAATTCCTTGAGAAATAAAAAGCGAAGTTTGAGAAATAAAAATCATGTAAAAATTACATACGCACTTAGAAAAATTCGACTTAAATGCTACAATTTAAAATTCTTTGACGGTTAAAAATTCATCTTAAATCCCACAAAAATACGGTTCGTAATTTAAAATACTAAAAAAGCGCCAAAGGCCTACATGACAAATTCATTTTTAGCGGGTTCGACTGGGTCTCGTAAATATGAGGCCTAAAATATTATAATTTTAAAGAAAACTCAAAGGGTTAATAAAAAATAACTAAAGTTATCTGAAACATTTTAAATTCTTCTTAAGTCACTATCTAAATTTGACGAGATGATTCATATTTTGCGTAAGGGTTAGTGGTTACGCAACCATTAAGATAACCACAGGTAATTAAGATAAAAAAAGAATTGTACCATAGAAGCGAGTCATTGATAACGAGTCATTCAAGTAACCGTAATAACAGATTTACAATAATTTAAAAACAAATTCTGTTTCAGACTGGATGTAAACTTTCTCAAGATGAGCACGCCGTTTTTTATTCGGGTGTGTATGTAGGTTCTAGAAAAAAATAATTCTTATTTTTCGGGCTCACACAAATATGTTTACGTATTTTTTATTCGGGCGGTGTATCCATGTTCTAGAAAATAATTCCTATTTTTCGCGCTCACACAAATATGTTTACGTATTTCGCGGTTAAAACCACAATACCGCGGGCTGGTTATTTTTAGAAAATACTGGGTATATTGATTTAAAATATCGAACAATAAAATCTGGTATTCACAATTTGGTAATAAATTTAAAAAAGAATGCCCTATTTATTCGTTAAAATAATACTAGTTTACAAGGTACAAAACCTGCATTTTACTGGAAAAGTAGCTAAATTCCACGGGTAGGTGTGGAAGCGTGCGAGTCCGACGAATATTGAATTGGCGATTCGCGCTCTCCAAAAGCGTTTAAAATTCTGGGTTAAATTCTTTAACGTTTAAACAATCATCTTAAATGTCCCAAAAATCATTATCACTCCTTAATTTAAAATACTAAAAATCAAATAAAAATTACAGTATTCATTGACGTTTAACCACAAGTCGACTTGAATGTTACAGTTTAAATTCTTTGACATGTAAAGACTTCGAAAAATTTTTGATGTTTAAAGACTTAGAAAAATTCTTCGATGTTTAAAGACTTAGAAAAATTCGGGTCAAATGTTACAGTTTAAATTCTTTGCGGTGTAGAAAAATTCTTTGACGATTAAAGACTTAGAAAAATTCAACTTAAATCCCACAAAAATCATTAAGTATTCTTCTCAAAATCAAGTAAAAATTCATAGTTCCTCAATTATTCGCATGGTATGGTAGATCAGCTTAGAAAATTTCGCCTTAAATCTCCCAAAAATCATTATCCCTCCTTAATTTAAAATACTAAAATAAGTATTTGATAATTTAATGGGCATCGAAAAAATTTAAGCAGAGGCACTATCCAAACAAAAAATTTCTTTTATTTTTTATTGGTACAAATATGGAAATCTTAAAAGGAAAAAAATAACTTTCGTTTTCAAAGGTTGGACCCCCGAAACTTTACAAAAATAATCGTATACGAAGTTAAAGTAGGCAATTTAGCAATGATCTAGGAAAAGCAGTAATTAAGGACCATTTAAAAGTTAGATCTAATATAAAAGAACTTTCACATGATCTAAAATCTATTATAAATAATATTCGGGGACGAAAACAGAGGTTACAACAACCAAACGAAGTGGGACCTGAACGAATATCAAATGGTACGCCAATGATGTCTGTCAGTTTTTTGTGGTTGTGATAATTAATGATTTTTTAATTTTGATATTTTGTACCCTTTGATTTTCTTATAATAAATAGTACTGTAGTAGGATCGATTGTTTTAGTATAGATCTTACTTATTAAATTTGAATAAAAAAACTAAACGTCAGAATTGACATATTTCATATCAATTTTATTGAGTAATCAAATACCCGACGATAGTAAAAGTGTAACCAAAATCAACGATAGTACTTGAGGGTTAAAGTCGTTGTTAAGTTATTTATTTAAAATTATAGGCTTACATTTTGTTTAGACAATCAGGAGGTAATATGCGAGTAAAGCGAGAAATGAGAACCCCAAATTTATGATTACATTTTCAACAAGAAAAATTCGAACATTACCGCCATAAAAAATACTGTATCTAGATACAATATTTTTTAAGATGCGATGTTATCATCTTTTGAGATGTTTAAATGATGGTTTCAAAAGAAAGGCTGTAACACGCATAGTAATAAGTTTTATTACTTAAAGCTATTCTTTTTGCAAAAATTACGCTCTACAACAAAGTAGCTTCCTATGAGAAAACAACCGGGGAACGACCTCGAATCATGGGTTCTAGAAAAAATATGAAAATAACCGGGGTGACATTGGTTAACCATAAAGAAAAATACCACGATTACAGGTGTATATATACCTGGTTAATCCGGAAAAATAATTTTAAACAAACACGGTTGTCAGTGATACAGTATTTGAGAATACTCGAAACAAGCTTAAAAGTGTTGTGACGTGTAATTCCTACCCTCTTTAAAGGTAATTTTACTTTTTCACTCTTAGTATTTAATGTAATTATTCTTGATTTAAATAGATTTTGGGTGTAAGGTATTATTTCTTACAATTATTTTCTATTATTAGATACTAACGGCGGATCTCCACCAAAAGTATTAATAGAACTTAAGATTAGGCGTGAACCCGCATCCTACTACATCTTATAGAAGTGAAACAACCCTTATTTTGAAAACAATAGAAGTAAGTGTTTCACATTTTATAACTGTAATTATCGTCCTTTCTCTAAAGCACACCGCCCAAATAATTTCAAAAACTAAAAGCTAATTTTTCTTGATTTAAATAGATTTTGAGTGTAAGGTATTATTTCTTACAATTATTTTCTATTATTAGATACTAACGGCGGATCTCCACCAAAAGTATTAATAGGACTCAAGATTAGGCGTGAAGCCGCATCCTCCTACATCTTATAGAACTGAAACAGCCCTTACTTTGAAAAGATTAGAAGTAAGTTTTTCACATTTTATAACTGTAATTATCGTCCTTTCTCTAAACCACAGCGCCCAATTAATTTCAAAAACTTAACCAAAAATCTATTGAATTTTAAAAAATTATGTAATTATTTTTATTAGAGAAGGATCAAAAATCTTTCTTAGGTAGTGGGTTCGTAGGTCTTCTGAAAAATTGTATGGCTTTTAACCTTTTAATGAATGAGCCCGTATAAAAACCTCCAAAAGTGTAATTTGTTTGCTCTATATAATTTCCATTCAAAGGTATTGACCTAGTCAACAACGTTTTAACCGGGGTTATTGACAACGCTTTCGTTTTATAATAATTGAATACCAACGGTTATCACTTTCTGATAAAACGTGTAAAGTTGTAAAATCAGCTGTTAAATATTTTATTATGATAAGCGACTGTTTTATTTAAAAACGTTTTTATACGGTGTAAATCATTTAAAATAATATTTATATCGGATTTTCTATTATTAACATACATATAAATTTGGTGTATTAATCCCTCCTTAGAGTAGACGGCTCGGGTAAAAGAACTATTGGTTTTTTCTGTAACAAAAATAAAGAAGAATTAGAGCTCTTAAAAAATTTAATGACAAAGACCTACCATTCAAAACAAGTAGAAAATTTAAAATTAATGAGAATAGGTATCATGTTCAACTTTATTAGTAGAAAATAGAAAATCGTTTTAATTCAAAGCCAGTACAAAGATTAATGATGTAAAATTTTTGACATAGGGTAAAAGTAATTACCTCGGGTTCTTGAGGGTATGACTCTTAAACATCCCTTACCTCCTTCGTAATTTTCTAGACCAGAATAAAATAGTGGGAAAAGGTAAAAATGAAATAAAAATTATGCTTCCCCAGTTTTTCTATTTATATTTACTTTTATTCAATTACTATTTACAGGAAATAGATTTTAAAAACAATTTTTACTAGTTCTAACTTATATGTCTGTGGGGGTCGTTGTTTTTAACGTTAAACTCAGAAGGTGATAAATCGTTGGTAGAGTTGTTATTATTTTACATGATCGAATTATTCAACCCGTATGATATTTGTAAGGCCTCTTTCGGCTCTCAAAATTTCGACAAAGCTCTTGCGAAAAAATTCAAGAATTGATATATTCAATTTTTTAGATATGGATGACTTGCAATTTACACGTTTACAAACTTTCACCAAGTGGCCTCTATATTTAAACCCAAAGCCTATTCTGCTTGCAGCCGGAGGTTTCATTTATTCCGGTACCGGAGATAGATGTATTTGTATGATTTGCGGGTTATCTTTGAAAAATTGGAAATCAAGGGATATTCCGATTGATATCCACATGAAAAAGAAACCAAACTGTCGATTTATTAGTAGTTTCAATGAATTACAGAAAATGAAATTTTATCATGAAAGATTAAAAACGTTTTTAAATTACTCCAAGAAACCTAATATAGATCCATGTCGGTACGTAAGTGTTGGCTTTTATTGTAAAGATGATGAGATGAGATACATCACTTATAAAGATTTTTCAAAGTATGTAACAAGATTGGAGTCGTTTAAAAATAGACCTGTGCAAACCCATCCACTTAAAAAAGTGAATCCGCACGCTGCTTCTAGAGAAGGGTTTCTGTACTCAGGTGTCGATGCCTATATTATTCATGAATCTAGATGTGATTTTATATCAGATAATAATAATTCCGATGATAATGATGAACATGATCGTCTTCTGTGTAAAATTTGTTTAGAAGCCGAAATAGACGCGGTGTTTCAGCCCTGTGGTCATGCGGCCGCATGTATAACTTGTGCAACGAAAATAAGAGATTGCTGTATTTGTAGATGTAAATTAGAAGCTAGTATACGAATTTATATTTAATTAGAACTCGATTAAAAATATTTCTTAAGGTTAATATTATTTTTAGATGCCCGCTAGTGGAACCGGTTATCGACTAGGGCGCGCCACTGTGTTTTCTCAGCAATGTCTTGCAGTAATTGCGGGGCGTTTATTAGTACTAAACAACCTAAGTCGCGAAATCTAATTGCTTATATTTGTCATCTCTGTCGCTACGGGGTTGTTGGTTGTACCAAAACAAAGAATATTTTAAGCCGGGCTCGAAATAGAAATACTCAACATGTTACAAACTGGTCGTATGAAAAAGCACATGCTTAATTTCGTGGGATTAAATATCTTGAGCAGTGATTAAATCGTATTAAATTTTTAAACATTATTGTTCCAGTCAGAGTTTAAATTTATGCTACTTTCCTTTATTTTAGATGCCCTCGTGTATTAAACAAACATTTTACACGGGCCTTGTTTGCAGTATTTGTCGTAACGTTATACCGACTAAACAACGAAGGTCTCGAAATATTGTTTCCTTTGTATGCCGTCTTTGTAGGGATGGCGAAGATAATTCGTCTAATAAAACGAAAAATAGAGTATTCCGCTCAAAAAATCGAAATGTCTATAACCCCACTCAATGGATGTGATGTTGATTCTGAACTATTCTAAATTCGCCGATTTTTAAATATTATTCCAAAAACTAGTAATTCACTTTTTCAAAAAAGAAATTCAGACCACCCAAGGGGATTGATATTTTTAAAATTACATTAAAATATTGTGAAAAATAATTTTTAAATACTTTAAATGTTTTGGAGAATTAAAATATAAAATTCGCCTCTCACATCAATTTCATATAAAAGGGCGGTTTTCTACACTGACGAATATCAGTTTTTCTTTGTTTTCAGAAAAATGTCTTGGTCTTTGAAAGAAGTAAATCAAAAAAACGTTAAGAAATTTAATACTTCTTTATTCACTTATCAATTTTTGTATGATGAAACAAATCCTAAAATTGGTGGGTCACTACACACTAATTTGAGTAATATATTGGAAACTACTCTATCGAAAGCTAAAGTCCAAAGTCATTACAGTGATGGGGACAAAATACGCTTGATTGCCCAAAATCCTAAATTTAACTCGTCCATATCTACACAGTTTGATTCAAATTTAAATTTTGGTAAATTGCTAGATCAGATCGAAAATATCTTAACTTCAAATCACGATGTAAATTTGGAACAAACTACTTTTGATATACAAATATTTAAAACACCAAAAAATTAAATCATTTTTATCTTAGTTTAAATCGCTCGTATCGTTTTTAGGACATCGACGAAATTTGGGCTGATTTTTAGTTTTAGTTTTCCTCCGTAACTAGATATTTAAAATGCACATCAAATACATAATCAATGTTGATGGTTTTACCGTAAATAATAAATTTAAAGTAAAAGAATTAGGTTTTTACGATCGTGACCATGAGGAGCTGGATTTAAAATATTATCGAGTAGGTGAATACTCTCTTTTGTCGAGCAAAGATCAATTTCAAGCGCGTTGGGTAAAAAATCATGTTCACGGGCTGGAATATAAAGATTTCCCCGGTGATGAACCGGAAGAAAATATTCATTATTTATTATGGGGGGTAGCAAAAGACGCTATTAATTCTGGGTCGTACATCGGTTATAAGGGTGGGCAATACGAAGCTAATCTTTTAAAAAGGCTCGGGTTTTCAGAAGTGGGTGTCAATATTGAAACCTTCGGCGTGAAAAAATTTGTCGAGATCGTTGGTGAATACCAGGATTTCCTAGAAGATTCGGTTTGTATGAGACATTCCTTGGTGATAGACAAAAAGTCGAAGCAATATACAACTCCTCATTGTCCGCGATTAGAAGTTTTATGTTTTCGTAAGTATTTGAAAATGTTAAATATCTAATTTTGGATAGTTTTAAGAATTTTTATCTTTCTAAAAAATTAGCAATATGGATAGTTTACTTATTTTAAAAAAGACTGTAAGGGTTGTAATATGTAAATATTGTAGTAAACCACTAATAAACTCAAAGACCTATTTTAAACATCTTAAATCACATTTCCGCTGCGGGTTATGTAAAATCAAATTTGTCTCGGAAAATAGATATCTCAACCATCGTTGTAAATTTAAAGAATATTGTCACGTGCGACTAGAAATAATGTGATTAAAATTGAATCGAGCAAGTGTTTTGTGCGTTTACTTAATTTTTATAATTTGTGGTTTTTATTATTTTTCAGTATGTCGTGGCATTTAAAGAGTGTAAGCGAAGACCGATTCATTCAAAAATTTCAATCATATTATTTATCGACTTTTCAACTTACTACCAAACAAACCACGAACAATTCGCTTAATATAAACAATTTACGAACGGTTCTAGAAGAAAAATTAAACACCGTAAAGACTCGAGCGGGTTTTTTACCAGGCGACCGTCTCCGGCTAATAGCTAGTAATTCAAAATTCAATCATCCTATTTCAACTGAAACTGGTACAAATATAAATTTTAATAAATTATTGGATCAAATTGAAAATATTTTGACTTCAGATCAGAACGTTAATATTAATGCAACAATTTTTGATATACAGCTTTTTAAAATACCCCGGTGTTTTGGTCGTACCAGAAAAATTCTCAATTTAACGAAAGATAGACATGCAAAAAAAAGTATTACTGTAATTAAAAATCATGATAATCTTTGCGCGCTGCGATCGATAATAACGGCCCTTA
Source organism: Psylliodes chrysocephalus (assembly GCA_927349885.1). Taxonomy (NCBI): domain Eukaryota; kingdom Metazoa; phylum Arthropoda; class Insecta; order Coleoptera; family Chrysomelidae; genus Psylliodes; species Psylliodes chrysocephalus. The sequence goes on from OV651833.1 coordinate 2,717,296, forward strand.
CTTACCATTCTAATGTTATATTAGGTAATGAATTATCACCACGACAAATAAAAAACATTAGGGATAATAAACCTATTCGAAGACGATTAGCTTTAGAACTATGTGAGACGTTAGAATTTAATACTAACGATGGTTTTTCTTTGGAGGATTTCGAAAAGGTTGAAAAGTTCTTAGATGTTCAGATTAAAATCATTGATTCTGAAAACTTTAATCAAGTCATATACGCGGGTGTTGAGCAACCAATAAAACTATGTTTATATAAAGATAAAAATCATTATGACGTCATAAACAGCTTAACAGGCTTTTATAATAGAAGTTACTATTGCCATCGCTGCGATATTGGTTATAACACAAAAAATAGACATAAATGTAAAACTCCTATTATCTGTCCTTTGTGTAAGCTTCCATCTCATGATTTAACATCGAGAGATAAAAAATACTGTAACAAATGTAATAGATTTTGTTACAATGATACATGTTTAGCTAACCATCACACAGTTTGCTCTACCGTTTACAAATGTACAGGGTGTAAAAAAATTATAAGTAGAGAAAAGTATCATAAATGCGGATTTGTCATAATTGTTTGAAGGACGTTGAAAGAGCTTCTCATAAATGTTTTATACAAAAGAAAGAAAGTAAGGGCGGCCTTTGTAAGATAATATGTGAATGCAACACAAACAATGCCCCGTTAAATAAAGGATGTTTGTACAAGGAAAGTTCTAAAGAGCCTATTATATGTAAAGAACCGTGTATATGTAACGACCGTCCGGATAAGAAAATATCACGCTGTACTTACAACGAAAAATACATTTTTTTCGACTACGAAGCTATGCAAAATACAGGAATACATATTCCAAATCTTGTGATAGCTCAAGATTTTCACGGTAACAAATTCACCTTTAAAGATAATACAGCATTTGTCACCTGGTTGATCTCCCACGAGCACCAGGGGTATACGGCGATAGCCCACAATAGTAAAAGTTATGACTCATACTTTATTTTAAAGTATTGTGTAGAAAACGGAATTAAACCGTTTACAATCTACAACGGGTCGAAATTAATGCTTTTAGAAGTACCTTCTATAAAACTAAAAATCATTGACAGTTCTAATTTTGTTAGTGGGCCCTTATCAGATTTTCCAACTACCTTCGGGCTCAATGAAAATAAAAAAGGTTTCTTCCCCCACTATTTCAATATACCTAGTAATCAAAAGTACGTAGGACCAATTCCAGATGTTAAATATTACGGCGACTATACGATGAAACCTAAACAAAGGGAGATTTTTCTCAAGTGGCACTCTGAACGTGTAAGTGAGAATTATATCTTCGACTTTGAGGCTGAGCTGGAATCGTACTGCGCCAGTGATGTTGACATATTAAGACGTGGATGTCTAGCTTTTCGAAAGGAATTTCTTGAAATCGCGAATATAGATCCCCTTTAATATTTAACTATTGCTTCAGTCTGTATGGCGATATACCGGTCAAAATACATGCCTACTGACACCATAGCTATTGATGAAAATGACAAAAAAGATACTTACAGTAAAGCATCAATCGCGTGGCTTAGGCAGTTTTCAAATGTTAGACACGCTTTAAATGGTGGGGAAGTTACGATTTGCGGGGCCAAAGTAGACGGCTTTGATGAAAATACAAATACAGTGTATCAGTATCATGGTTGTTTTTTTCACGGTTGTAAAAAATGTTACAATCCCGATACTATCAATAAACTAAATAATGAGACAATGGATGATTTATACGAAAAAACTGTACTACGTAGTAATGAAATAAAAGCGGGTGGATATAATTTAGTCGAAATATGGGAATGTGAATGGGTTAAGAGTAAAACGTATAAAAATGTAAAACCTTTCGGTTTCATTGAGCCTCTAATTCCTAGAGATGCGTTTTACGGTGGTAGGACTAATGCAACCAAATTGAAAGTAAGTGGGAAAAAACTAAACTACATAGACCTAGTTTCCCTCTACCCTTCAGTGATGTATTTAAATCAATTTCCTATTAATCATCCCATCAAAATTTACAACCCCGTTGACTACGACCCTCAGTGGTTTGGTCTAATAAAGGCAACGATCTTGCCGCCCTCAAATCTTTATCATCCGGTTATTCCATACCGATCTGAAAAGCTCATGTTTGTATTATGCAGAACATGTATGACAAATGAGACCCATACATGTAATCATACTGATGATGAAAGATGTTTCACGGGAACTTGGGCCACGCCGGAGGTCAACAAATCTCTTGAAAAAGGTTATAAAATTATGAAAATTCATGAAGTTTGGAATTTTCCACAAAAGTCAAATAACTTATTTAAGGGATATGTGGATGATTTCATGAAAATAAAAATGGAATCGAGTCCACACAATTACTCATCTACCGGGGATTACGTACTTGCAATTAAAAAAGAAATGGGTCTAGACTTTAACCCGGCCAAAGTAAAATATAATCCAGGAAGACGAGCGGTCGCTAAAATCGCATTGAATTCCATTTATGGGAAATTTGCCCAACGAAATTCTCTAAGCGAAACGCTGTACATTACAGATCTGAAAAGATGGTACAATATTCTTCTCAATGAGGAAATTGAAATTTCTAATTGTATTTTTCTCACAGATAATATGGTTCAAGTAACATATAAATACAAAGATATATTTGTGAAAAATAACTGGTCCACTAATATTTTCATAGCATGCTTTACAACCACTCATGCTCGATTGAGACTTTATGAAATGCTTGAAAAATTAGACGAAAATGTAGTATACTACGATACTGACTCTATTGGTTATATTGATGATGGAACAAATACAGTCGAAACAGGGGAAATGTTAGGGGATTGGTCTAATGAATTAGGTGATAATGAATATATTATTGAGTGGCTGTCTACGGGTCCTAAAAGCTATTTTTTTAAGACTAACAAAGATCGTGAAGTTACTAAAATTAAAGGGTTTACGCTCAGTTATGAAAATAAAGAAAAACTAAATAGTGAATCTCTAAAAGCAATTATACTTGATAAAACTGATTCGGTTACATTAAAATTTGATCAAATTTGTAGAGATACTAAAACAAAAAATATTGTCACGAAAAAACGAACGACAAAAACTTTTAAAATGGATTACAAAAAACGCCGTATTGTTGAAAATGATAATGATGATTTTATCGACACCCTGCCTTGGGGGGCGTGTTTCAAAGAAAAATAGGGTACAAATTCAACTATGTAAAAATATTAGCTTTTTGAGGCGAAATGAAAACATATTTTCCTTTAGTTTTTACAGGAAAAATGACTGATGTACCGTCTTCCGTAATTGACAAAAATGATTTATTTTCGTGGAGTATTCATTCATTATTTGAAGATCATTTAGACTTTGCTCAACCTATTCTGATTGACTTAACCTGGTACGAATCAATGAATTTTTTATTCTGTATTGATTGTAAAAATATAACCTCGTGTACTTGTTATGATTTTTACGTATATTGTATAGTGTGTAGAAAATTTACAATTCATGAACTATAAATTAAGTTTTTCTTGTGTGTGAAATCCTCCGAAGAATAAAACCTTTAGATTAACTAGACCTTTTATTTTTAGCTATTAAAGATATTTCCACATATCTTATTTTACTTTGGAAAGTTAGTATTCATTGTTAGATTCAGATCAAATAAAATGAATGATAATATAAAAATATTTTATGGTGAGGCTGGCCTACGAAAGATTTCTCGATTTTTAATAGAAGATGATGATTTAATGGTCGGCGCATTTATCGCGCAGTGGGCGGTAGAAGAACGCAAATGCTGCTTCATCTACTACAAATCAGAAATTCCTGTAGCTTTTATTCTTTTATCTGATTTAGACTATGACCCACTTAATGGGCATCGTCGACCTAGATTACTAAATTTCATTTACACATCACCTCCATATCGAAGAATGGGCTATGCGTCTAAATTGTTGGATTTTACTAGAAGTATCAATATACGGTTTACGGCTTTTTGTTCAAATACGATTTCCGAAAACTTGTTTAAAAAAAAAGGATTTCTGTATAAACCATATGCTAACGGTTCAACAATGTTTAGAGCTCCTGACGACTTGTGAATGGTTTGTTTGTTAAGACTGTAATGTAATCTTTATTGCTAATTTTTTAGTATTGTAATTCACTTAGAAATATTGTTAAAGTATAATTTTGAGTTGTAACCTGTAAAACACACAAGTCTCTCTTATTATTTAAGCTGTAAAATCTCACTTCCCATTTTTGTAAAATGTTTGTAAGAGTTGAAAAAATTATCATCCTAGACTAAACATATATTTTATTTTTTAGCTATTGAATGTTTGAGATATTGCCGAGTATCTTATTCTTATTACTTGGATCACTAGTGCTTATTCTTCGTTACAGACGTAATAAAATGAAAAGTCATATAAAAATATTTTGCGGTGGACGAGGCGCAAAATTGATTAATGGGTTTCCCCTAGAAGAAGAAGAAGAAGAAGACCGTTTAATGATTGTTTTATTATTTATCAATCCGTGGCTAGTAGTACATAAAAAATCCTGTTTTATATATTACAAATCAGAAATTCCTATAGCCTTCATGCTTCTGAGTGATGTGAACCATGACCCGTTTAATCGAGAACCTCAACCCGTATTTTTAAATTTCATTTACGTAAGACCTGAATATCGCCGAATGGGCTATGCGTCTAAGTTGTTAGTTTTTGCTAGAAGATCAAATATTCGATTAACATCGTTTTGTTTAACTAATGCGTCTGAAAAATTGTTTAAAAAGCACATGTATCTCAATAAAGGATATCTTAACGGCATTACAATTTGCGTGTCGCATGATGACTCGTAAATAATATATCTTTAGTCTAGGACATTACAAATTATTTTTGTTGATAAGTTTCTGATATTTTTCAATATATTTCTGTTTGCACTAAATGAACCTATATTTGATAATTATCTTTTCATTTCAAAGCTGCTTACAAATTATATAAAAAATGCAATTTTGATAATACGTTTCTGATATTTTTCAATGTATTTCTCTTTGAAACGATCTGTTGCTATATTCGCAAATAAATATATCTTTTTTGGGAAATTACCAAGTGTTTTATTTTATTTTCAGATTGAAAACCCAAAATGTGCTTCTTACGTTGTGTGAAATGTTATACGCCGTTTGAAATAAGCGCTGAAATGCAATTTTGATAATACGTTTCTGATATTTTTCAATGTATTTCTCTTTGAAACGATCTGTTGCTATATTCGAAAATAAATATATCTTTTTTGGGAAATTACCAAGTGTTTTATTTTATTTTCAGATTGAAAACCCAAAATGTGCTTCTTACGTTGTGTGAAATGTTATACGCCGTTTGAAATAAGCGCTGAAATGCAATTTTGATAATACGTTTCTGATATTTTTCAATGTATTTCTCTTTGAAACGATCTGTTGCTATATTCGAAAATAAATATATCTTTTTTGGGAAATTACCAAGTGTTTTATTTTATTTTCAGATTGAAAACCCAAAATGTGCTTCTTACGTTGTGTGAAATGTTATACGCCGTTTGAAATAAGCGCTGAGTTTGCGTGCGGCGTCGTGGCGGTGTCGTATTCGCAGCCTTCCTGGGAACGCAGGACGCCAATTTTTTCTTGTGAAATCCGTAATTTCATGCCTTTCTCAGCAGACGTCAATTGAATATTAAATCGTTTTTACATCTGTGTTGTTTTATTTCTGCGGCGTCGCGTGCGTTGCGTGCGTGCGTCGCGTGCGTTGCGTGCGTTGCGTACGTGCCTCGCGTCCGTTGCGACCGTTGCGTGCGGCGTCGTGGCGCTGTCGTATTCGCAGCCTTCCTGGGAACGCAGGACGCCAATTTTTTCTTGTGAAATCCGTAATTTCATGCCTTTCTCAGCAGACGTCAATTGAATATTAAATCGTTTTTACATCTGTGTTGTTTTATTTCTGCGGCGTCGCGTGCGTTGCGTGCGTGCGTCGCGTGCGTCGCGTGCGCTGCGTGCGTTGCGTGCGTTGCGTACGTGCCTCGCGTCCGTTGCGACCGTTGCGTGCGGCGTCGTGGCGCTGTCGTATTCGCAGCCTTCCTGGGAACGCAGGACGCCAGGACGTCGGATTCCCAGAACGGTGGATTCCCAGGACGTCGGATTCCCAGAACGGTGGATTCCCAGGACGTCGGATTCCCAGACCGTCGGATTCCCCGACTGTCGGATTCCCAGGACGCTCGGGAAAAGACGGATACTCATTCGAATCTGTCGTCACGATTGCTGCCATTAGCTAAGGTCATCTGTCAACCCGTCGTCCCGTCACCCCGTCATCACGTCACTCATCTGTCATCCTGTCGTCTGTCATCTGGCGCCCCGTCATCTGCCACCTGTCATCGGTCGTCTGTCATCTGTCATCCTGTCATCCGGTCATCTGTCATCCAAGATGGCGGTCCTGTCATTTGTCGTCTGTCATCTGCTACCCCGTCATCTGCCACCTGTCATCGGTCGTCTGTCATCTGTCATCCTGTCATCTGTCATCCGGTCATCTGTCATCCAAGATGGCGGTCCTGTCGTCTGTCATCTGGCGCCCCGTCATAAGATGGCGGCCATAGGGGAGGTTTGAATCGGACCAATAGTAACGGAGATATTCACTAAAGCCTTTTTGGATTCGGCATTGCGCATGCGTTAACCCTGTATATTTATGCTAAATATTTCCCTGCTTTATTAGGTTAGATGACAGCTGACAGTTATCAACAGGTTAGGTTAACCAACTTCATAGCTGTGCCCGCGCATGCGCAGTTTGAAAAGTGTACTCAAGTATCCCACTTACTACTAGAAAAATATTTAAGAAACTTTATTTTTATTAAAATAATTGTATTGGAAAATTATCCAGAAATGTTATCGTATGACGATTGTAAAGTCATATTTAAATCTCGTCAATGTAACAACCACATTCCAAGTAGAAATATTATATGTGCGTTAGAAAATGTTTATTTTCTCTATTATTGGTATGAATACTGTAACAATAGAAAAATAAATAAAGACTAAATATGTTTATGTATGTGTTTTATTAAATATATAATATCCTAATATATATAAAAAAAAATCAAATATTAAAAATATACAATTTATTTATAACTAACATAATAAGAGAAGCAATAATTTAATTTTAAAAATTTGAAACAACGTTGGTTAGAGGATTATATTTAATACTTTTATCATGTATAATTAAACAAAAAGCTGTAGTATTTGCTGATATGTTTTTACTTGTTTCAAATTCTAATCGTATGTCAACACTATCTGATTTTAATGAATCATTTTGATTACTGCAATTTTCAATTAGAGAGACATGGTTCTCCAATATCTTTATAATAATAGTTTTCTTGAAAATTAGCATACATTTCATAGAGAATAGCATATATATTTTTTTCAAAATTTAAATTTAAATTTGTATACGGATACATTTGTGAATTTAAATATAATTTCATATTCGTTAAATTACAGTGATCAAATCGACTCATGTTTTTTGATACATCGTTTTTCTTATTAGTTTGAAAACCCACAATAACATAACGAGGTTTTTCAACTGAATTGATTGTTTTTATATTCCATGTATGTCTCGTTGATTGTTGTAGTAACGGATATTCATGAAGTTCCCAACTACGAAAGTCAAGTTCTAATTTTTTTCCGGCATCCATATAATTAATTATACGTAGTTTTTCAATATCAGAAACTTGCACATGATGAAGTTTCCAGAACATTTTTGTCAATTCAATTTTTGGTTTTTCATTTGCTTTTGTTGAAATTATAGCATTCACATCTGTAGAACTTCGAATCAATACAAGTTCTTGTCGTATGTTTATGATAATTTTTTTATAATCTTCAAAAAAGCCTAGCAACATTCTTAACGGTATACAAACATTAAAATATCCTTTGTGGTGTTAAAGTAGGATTCCAACCCGAAGCGTTTAATCTATTGGATTCACTATCAGTAAATGAAATATAACCCTTTAATGTTGATGTAATACCAGGGTCGCGAACTCGGTCTATAACACATCCACCAATTTCAAAACGAATTTCATCAAAAAGATGTGCTAAACCGTTATTTTATTAACAAAATTTAATGTTGCACTTTCTTTTCCCTCAGAGTCTGTCAAACGTCCTTCAATGTATAAGTAACTCTTTGAAGGTAATGTATAAATATCTTGTGTTTGCAGTGGTATACGTATTTCATCCGAATTATTATAGGTTGTATTAGCATACGGAGGATGATCAAATATTTGACAATCAACAATAGCATTATCAACTAATATATGATTATCAACGTTTAATATATCAGAATTCATTTTTTTTTTTTTTGATTATTTTTTATGATGATAAGACTTTAAATCCAAGGGATAACAAAATGTTTTTATTTTCTGGTGTTAACTGTTTGAGTCTTCTTTTTATACTGTTAGTGGTAATAGAAACGTTTTCTTTTTTATCATTATAAAGTGGTGATGACATCACAGATGAAGATTTTCTGTTATAAATTAGGACCATTTTTTTATTTTTCAAACTTTTCTTAAATGAAGTCTTACTGTTACAACTTCTTGTTTAAAATTGATAAGATTTACATCTTGATCCACTATTTTAATAATAATTTCATCAATATACTTAGTATTGATTGGTAAATAGATAACTTTGGTAGGTACCTGAATAATTTTATAACCTGGTGGTACCCTAGGAAAAAACATATGTACTGTATGTACAGATTTATTATTATTATAAGAATTTCTAACGATATTACAGTCAATGCAAATTGAATTAACTTTATTAATGTTTATCGGATATTTGGATTCATAAGTTTGAAAAGCTGATAATTTTTTCATCTCAAAACCTAATAAGGATGGAATTGATTTAGGTTTTTCAAAGTGTATCGTTTTATTACTTTTTATTTCACATTTCAGAGTGTTGTGATTAGTTTTTAATAACAATACTGTCTCATATTCTCCTTTCTCTTCTCCTTCTTGTTTATTAGAAATATCTCTTTTGATTCTTTGTTGATGTTCTGGAGGTTTAATTATATTTGATTTAACCAATTCGGGTTTTTCTTCTTCAGATTTTTTTAACACATTTGATTTGTTTGTTTTATTAGTTTTATCACCACTCGATGAAAATTCCTTATGATACTCGATTTCTTTTAATTTAAAATGTATATATCTCGCTATGTCATCTACTTCATATGAACCTTCAGGTATACTAATTTCATGTTTATCTATATAGAACATATTATTTGTTTTATCAACATTTGGAATTGTATTGTATGTAAAGAAATCAATTAAACCAATCTGATAGTCTGCTTCTTCCTCTAAAATTATTGGAGGATATATTTTTGTTGATAATATAGAATCACGTCCTGATATTACAAAAGTTGAAGACATTGTAACTGAATAAAGGTTGGAAATAAAATAAACAAAAACATATTTATTACTCTCTATTTATTTAAAAAATATAAACATAAATGACCACAATTAAAAGTATTATTTTTTTGATACACTCCATGATTATATAAAATGTGACAAAAACCATTAGAGTTAAAATATTTAAGGTTGAAGATTACCGTAGCTATCAAAGTATATGATTTGTGATTGATTTTTTTTATATGCTGTCCAGTGTGTTCCATTACCATTTTTGTTATCTAAATTAATAATACCCGTTTCATTTGTCCAAATTTTTTTTGGAAAATCATTTCTCATAAATACTCCTCTGAAATGTTGAATATTCAATATTTTAACATATTTTATTAAATCGATATTGGTTAATGGACGTTGTGGTAATTTTATTTTTCGTCCATTAACTTTTGTCGTTATAAAAAAAGACCCAGTCCTGATGTGTAGGGTTTCAAATAGAGTCCTTTACCAATTGCAATAGATTCCATTGTTCTGTTATGACGATGAGATTCCAGCAGTTGTTCTTTCGCAGCTTTAGCATCACCCACTGCTTTCGCAATTGACGCAGCCCCTCCAGTCAAGGCTCCAAGGGCACTTAGTCCAGCAAAAATTGGTATTAACGGTAGTATTCCACCTGTTTTGGGAACTTTGATGACTCGTGGTTTTGATATTTTCTTGTTAAATGACTTTAAAACTTTTAACGCTAATTGAATAGCTGAGCCCAGAGTTTGTGGTTTACTAATTAAAAGTTGTTTTTTTATCTTTTGAATAGCTTTTGAGTTTTGAGTTTTTTTTGATTTTTTCACATTAATTTTTCTTTTTGACTGTTTCCTTTTCGATTTACTTTTTTTTGTAGATGACATTTTGATTATTTTTTGTTCTGTTAACAATAATCAGAGAGAGACTGATCAAACAATTTGGATGCTTGCATATTTATATATTTTTGATTTTTTTACCATTTTCTTCGTTTTTTGTTGTTAGTTATTTTAATAGGTTCATTTAAATCTATTTTAGGTTTTTTCAACGATAAACCATCATCATCGTCATCATTATCCATAATACTGTCACTTAGTTTTCTCTTTATAAGTTTTTGTCGTTTTGGTTTTAAATCTTCACTCTCTTTTATTTCTAAAGGAATAGATATTTTTGTCATTGGATAATCATCAGCAATATCAATATCCATCTTTTCTTGGTGTTTAATTTTTCGTGCTGTTACTTTGCTGTCTTGTTGTTTTTTAACACTAGCTTTATGTTGTAACCGTTTTTTATTTGATGTTTCCGAATTAGTAGTGATTGGATTTCCTTGTAAAATTGTAATACAATAATTTATACCATCTGTTACTTTTTCTAAAACTTTTTTCACTTTATTCAATTCCTTATTACAATTTTTTATCGACATCTTATAATTTTTAGGTTTCAATCCTAGTCCTAATTTAACTTTTGCTTTCATTACACCAGCAACACCAAGAGCGGACAGCTTTTCTGAAAATGCTGTATTTTTTTATCGGAATTGACTCATTGCTTTCTCAGCTAAAATTTTATCAGCTTCATGTCGTTTTTTAACATTTTTTTCTTGAGAATAGGCTATATCATGTTCACGACAGGCTTCATCTAAACCATTTATACCTCTATCACCTCGAGATAATCGTTTTTGTAACTTTGTTCCAGGTCCACAAACTCTATAACCAGGAATATGTAATTCAATAGGTAACTTATTTATAGCAGCATTTAACATTGTTGATTGTTTTAGTTCAACATCAAACAGTGAAATACTTAAAAAATATAATTTATATCGTATTTATACCTATATGAATATTATGATCTATTATTTTTATACAATCAAAGAGAATAGTAATCATGAAGATAGTTAAACAAAATACAACCTTAAATGTTGAAAATAATATGTTTGAAGATTAAAAAAAAATGGATATAAAAAACATAGTATTTTGTTTCCTTCTACTATCAGATGTTTAATCATAGGTCCATCTAATTGTGGTAAAACTAATGTAATGATTAACTTGATAGAACATCCGAATGGATTAAAATTTGAAAATGTTTATGTCTATTCTAAATCTTTATATCAACCTAAATATAAATATTTGTAAACTTTACTGAAACCTATTAAAGGGATTGGATATAATACATTCAGTGCAGGTACAAACATAATGCATCCATCTGAAGCTAAACCTAATTCCATTTTTATTTTCGATGATGTTGCTTGTGATAATCAAAATGTTATTAGAGAATATTTCAGTATGTCTAGACATGCTAAAGTGGATCCGTTCTATTTAAGTCAGAGTTATGCAAAAACTCCTAAACATTTAATTCGTGACAACTCAAATGTTTTGATTGTATTTAAACAAGATGATATGAATTTAAAACATATCTACAATGATCATGTTGAAACCGATATGACATTTGATCAATTCAAAAATATGTTGGCAAACAAAGTATCAATTTCTATCAATTTTTAAAGATAATGATATGGACAAAGGACGTTACAGAAAACAGTTTGATCACTTTATTTCATTAAAATAACTATATTGTTATAATTAAATAGATAATAAATATATAATTCTCAATCATTATTGTTGTTTTAATTCGCTTACCTAATAAATAAAAAAAAAGACAAAAAATTTATTATAAATTTATTTATTACACTTTTTAATATCAATCACTATAATATTGTGTTGTATAATGTGATGGTATGTGTTTAGCATTATCATTTTTTTTAAAAAAGTCTTTTACTTCACAAACGAAACATATTCTTATATCCGCATCAGTTTCTCCACCACATATAATACACTTATATTTTATTGGCACTGGCATCTTATACAAGAAAACAAACAATAGGTATCCTTAATATTCAATCCACGAGTTTGGTTGACAAGCACTTTGCTCTCTTCTACACCTCATACAACAAAATATTTCGAAACTGTACAATCTTCGTGAAAATTTGTGTTCAAAATAACAGTAGTTACAATTATAAATATATATTATTCCTACAGGTCTAAATGGTGTCGGCCTGTTGGAATTCATTATAAATAATGAATTAATCAACAAATTTGTATTATTTATATACATTTTATCTGTGTGAACTCTAACCTTTTATATTTTTTCTTTCCTACAATACGGGCTAGGCTAGGCGAGGATCGTCAGTACTCTTCAGCCTCATCTCTACAGGTGACATTTTTCACACCTGTATACACCTGTACCTATGACGTCTCTGGTTACCTGCGGCTACCCTCTTTTGTTTAGGGGTTCTTCGGGGGTGTTCTGAAGGTAAAGACCTCTTTCTGGTCATTGTCGATCACTTCTTCTTCGTTTTCGGCTACTTCTTCAGGGCCTACGTCATCCGAGTTGAGAACTGGATGGACAGCTAATCAAAGTGATTCAATCCCGCTCTAGCTCATCTACTCACGTCTTTGGAAAAATTCCGTTGTCAAGGCAGTTGTTGTAAATGTCATGTAGTATGTCGTCGTTTATGTCGTTTATTAGGAGTAGTGTTTCTTTGTTAAGTCCGTCATTTGCCGTTGCTTTGTTTGGTTTCATGTCTGTCAGTGTATTTTTTATCTCTATTTTCGTTATGCTTGGTTCCGATCTATAGTTTTCGAGTGTATTCAGGTTTTGTCTTAGTATTTGTTGTTCGTGTGTGTCTTCGTTCATGTTGTCTGTGGGGAAGTATTTTCTGTGTAGATATTTGATTGTTTCTTTTCTGTCTTTAGTCCATGTACCGTCTTCTGTCTTTAATGTTGTTAATATGTTGGGTTGTGTATGTTTGCTCTTTATTATTTTGTAAGCTGTCTCCCACGGGTTGTTTGGGTCATTGTTAAGGTTTGTCTGAGTGATTGTCTTTTGTGGTGTTTTATTTTAGTTTTGTAGATGCGTCTTTGTCTTATGTATGCGTCGTGTTTCATATGTCTTAGTTGTTCATTTTGTTCCAATTGAAAGATTTTTCGTCTTTTGTTTGTTTCTTGTCTTGCTTTGTCAAGGTCTTCTGTCCACCATGTTTGTGTCGGTTTTTGTCTTTTTGTTACACGAGTCGTTGTGCTATTTCTGAGGTTTTGTTGGCATTTATGTTGCGTTTCTGCCGCGTATTTGTGTGTATTTCCCTCCGCATTTGTCCATTCCGTGTTCTCTATCTCTTGTTTGAGTGTGTTTTTGTTTAACTTTGTCAGATTGAATGTTATTTTGTCCTTTTGTGTGCGTCGGTGTTTCGTTTTGTCTGTATTGTACGTTATGTATTGGTGGTCGCTTAGAGTGTCTTCGTCTGATACGTTCCAGTCGTATATGTCTGTGTCCTTTGTTATGGTTAGGTCTACCCAGCTTTTCCCTCTGTTTGAGTTAAATGTCGGTGGGCTGTCGTGTGTGTTGTTAATAGTCATGTCATGTTGCACTGCCCATGTCATTATGTCTTCCCCTCTTATGTCTGTGATTTGTCCCCCCCAGCTGGCCTTTTTGGCGTTCATGTCCCCCCTAGTATAGTTTTGGTCGTGATGTCGCTGATTTTTTGTTTGTATTTGTTGAGTCTATAGTTCGTGTCTCCTCCCGGTTCGTCGTAAATGTTGATGATCGTTATGTGTGTTGTGGTATTTGCTTGTATGGAGATTGTCGTGGTATTGTTGTCTGTCATGTCGTTGTGTAGGATGGCTTTATTCGCCCAGTTTTGGTGGAGTAGTATGGGCGCCTTGCTGTTTTTGTTGAGTATATTGTACGTGTGTTGTCCATTCAGTGTGTGTGCGGGTTCTTGTATTAGTCCTATGTCTATATGTTCTGTCGTCATTTTCTTAATAAGTTGATCTCCTGCCTGAATGCCCCTCCCCATGTTAAATTGAATGAACTTCATTGTCAATTTTTATTTGTAAAGCCCCTCTTTGTCTGAGTTGGTTTGTTTAGTCTTGTCTGTGTTGTTTGTTAGTTTTGTGTTGTTTGTTTTGTTTGTTTGTTAGTTTGTGTGTTGTATGTTTTGTCCCACCTATCTATATACTGTTTGTGCCCGCGCTTCGTCCATTTTTTTGCCGTATATTGGGAAGTTAGGGTCTCGTGCTTGGTGTCCTCGTGGTTGTAGTCTCAGTCGTTCACAGTTTATGCAGTTATAATTGTCCTTGTCGCAGGCGTTGCCGTCATGTCCGTCTCCACACTTGTAGCATGTCGGTGTCGTTTCGCGGCAGTATTTGGAGACGTGTCCGTATCTGCAGCATCGGAAACAAAGTGCCACTTGTGTCGCTTCGTTTATGTATATCGTCTGGAAGTCAACATAAACTTTTCCGGATTTTAGCAGGTGTTTAATAATGTCACTAGGTCCTTTTATGTATACGTTCTCTTTGTAGGGGTTTCTACATGGTCTGGTCGATACAGTTGTCGTTAGTTTAAGTCTGTCTCCAAATAGTCTATCTAGGTCGTCGTTTTCCATTTTTAGTGCGTCTGTTAGTTCGTCGTGTGTCATTCCCTTTCTTAGTCCTGTCAGTATTGCCGTTGGTTCGTTTTGTCTGGTCCCGTCTTTTATGTCTAATGTTGTAGATGTTTGTGTGCGTTTTATGATTTCGTTTTGTTTGTCTTTACTTTCTGATGTAAGTACTATCGCTGTTCTTGTATGTCGTATTGTCGTGCCTTCAATGTCTTTTGGTTTTATTAGTTTTTTCAGTTCCGTTAGTGTGTTTCCTGTTTCCCCTTCTTTCATTTTTATTATTGTGTCGAACTTTTTAATCGGTTCCGGGGTGGTCCATTGTTTTTGTTCTTTTGTATTGTCTTTTGTTACTGTCCGTTTTGTCAGTTGTGCATATGTTCTTTGTCCTAGCGGAGGGAAATCTGTGTTTATGTTTTGTCCGAGTGGGGTTTGTGTGGGTAGAGTTTGTGCGAGTGGGGTTGTATTTGTCGTGGGTTTTGTGTGTTCACTTATGTTGTTTGTTTTCGTTATTTTTAGAATTTCGGAATGGAGGTTTTTTAATATTTCGTCTGTGTCGTCCGTCTTTGGTCTTTTTTCTTTCAGTGATTTATTCTCGTTCTGAAGCTTGTTAATTTCTGTTTCCTGGATTAAAAGTAGGGTTAGTAAGTCTGTGTATAAGTTTGATATGTCATCGAGTCCATTTAGGACGGTCCTTTGTTCGCGTTGTGAGAAAGCAATTTTACCCCTGCCTTCCGGCGTTGTTCTCGTTACGGCCTCTTTTATTAGTTGTTTTATAGTTTTCATAATGTCATTTGTTTTCTGTATTGTTGTTTGTGTCTTTGTATAGTCTCGTCCTGTTTGTTTATCGGTAGCGGGTTGGGGTTTAGGCTTTATGCTCACCTGAACAGTAGAACTTCCCGAGCTTTGCGCGGCACTTTCGAACACTGACCCGGCACTTTCACTATTGGCGCTTGTGGTGTTGGTGCTGTCTTCAATCTTCTTTTTTTCTTTTTCTATTTTGGCCAATCTTTCTTTTTCTTCTTTTTCTTTCGACTCCTTCTCTTTCCTAATTAATCTTTCAAGTATTTTGGCCTGTTTGGCCATTTCCTCCTGGTCTTTGGTTAGCTGCAATTTGACACTTTTTAGGTTTCTGGCCTCAGGGCTGTCTGACTCTGCGTCTCTATCCCTTTTTTTGTGATGTCTGGGGAGTTTTTGGACACTTGGATTGCCTCTGGCTCAGGTATTGATGCACTGCGTGTCAACGGTGATGATCTTGGGGGTGTTCTTTGAATACTATCCCGTCTAGGGATGGACGATGCGCCATCCAAAGCTTTGATTTCGCTCTCCAATTTTTCAATTTGAGCTCCGTTTGGTGACCCAAATGGATCGTCTGTGGATTCCATATTTTGTCTCACTAATTTGAATATTTAAAAAAGCAAGAATCATCCTTATAAAACTACGCGTGTCCGGATATGCGACCGTAAAAATTGAACTGCCAAGATTTTTTTTTGAGTCACTTCGGGCACTTGCGCGGTTTTTGGTTACGTTCTATTATAAGTTCGGTCCTCGAGAACCGACTCGAGAGTGTCGCGGTTTTCCGGCCTATCGGCCCGTCGCAGAACCTGCGAGAACCTCGACGGACGGTATTTGTCGGTCGCCGCACTCACGATTCACTTATGTTTTAGTTCGAGTCCAAACACGAAGTTCGCGTCGGCGTTTGTCGTTTGGCACTGGCGCGGCTATATTCCAAGTTAAAAAGTGTTCTGCGCACGTATGGGGGCCCTCACTTGCACTTCACTTTTACGTTGAAATATTTTGGCACATGCGCGTCGCCGATTTCTGTAACACCGGAGCCCTAGAGCTCGTTTGGATATTTCACTCACTAGCGAATTTAACCTCACTTTCTTGTTAGAATAAAGATACACCTGCTTCGTACGCGTCCGAAGCTCAAGTGAACTAAACTATGATGCAGCCATACATAGGCTAACTCAACAGGCTGAACAAGCATTGGAAAGCAAAGAAATAGCACTAGGAGTCTTCCTAGATATAGAAGGAGCCTTTGACTCGGCTTCATACAATTCAATACTGGGATCTATGCAAAGGCGTGGAGTAGCCCACTGCATTACGAGGTGGGTAGAGTTTATGCTTAATCATAGAACCATTACCAGTAATCTCCTTAACGCAACAAGAGAGGTCTCAGTTAACAAGGGATGCCCGCAGGGAGGAGTGTTATCTCCTCTTATGTGGACCTTGGTGGTTGATGACCTCTTATGGGAGTTAGAGAGAGAAAACTTATACACGCAAGCATTTGCAGACGACATAAGCATCGTAGTAAACGGTAAATTTGGGACTGTTGTATCCGAAAGGATGCAGCGTGCACTAAATATCGTCGAAAGATGGTGCCTAAAAGAGGGATTGTCCACAAACCCGACAAAAACCTCTGTTGTTGCATTCACAAGAAAAAGGAACCTTCAAGGAATAAAGGAGCTTTATATGTGGGGACAACATCTAAAAATGGCAAAGGAGGTTAAATATCTTGGAATCACCCTCGATGACAAGCTTAGCTTCTGCAGCCATATAGAAAAAACAACAGAAAAAGCTGTAAGAACACTATGGGCCTGTAGACAGATGGTAGGGAACGCATGGGGGCTTAAACCAAGTATGATGCACTGGCTTTACACTATGGTTGTAGTACCTGTTATAACTTACTTATCAGTCATATGGTGGCACAAGACTAAAAGCATAACAGCTAACAGAAAATTAGACAAGGTACAAAGACTAGCCTGTCTAATAATAACAGGGGCATTTAGAACTACACCCTCAGCAGCAATGGAGCTACTGCTAGGTCTCTCTCCACTACACCTTGTGGTGGAGAAGGAGGCTATGGCGGCGGCATACAGGCTGTTTACTAATGGATTTGGATGGGAACTTTCGAGAAAAGGACACCACACAATGATATTAGAGAAATTAAAACAAAATCCGATACTAAGAATGCCATCAGATAGAATGCCCATTATTCACGACTTCAGGAAACCTTTTGATATTCAAATACCAGAAAGGGCCAAAAGCCGGGAAAAAAGGGAAAAACAAAACGAATCAATCTGGTATACAGACGGTTCGAAAATGAAAAACAGCACAGGAGCTGGGATCTACCATGTGAACTCAGGGAGTACAATTAGTTTGAACCTGGGGTCACTGACAACAGTCTTCCAGGCTGAAGTAACAGCAATAAATGCCTGCGCCAAAGTCATACTAAATGACTCTCTTAGAGATAAGAGAATCGTTATCATGACAGACAGGCAGCCCTTAAAGCACTAAAAAGGGTAGAAGTACAATCTAAATAAATATTTTATTGCCAATAGTCCCTCCAGGCTCTGGCAGAACATAACAAGGTCACCCTTGAATGGGTGCCAGGACATGAGGGAGTGTTTGGAAACGAGAAAGCAGACCTCCTAGCAAGGAATGGAGCGGAAAAAACTCTTATTGGACCAGAACCCACATGTGATATCTCATACCAACATGTTAAATGGGTGTTAAAGGAACAAATAAAAAGAGAAAACCATAGGCTCTGGATGGAACTTCCTGAACTTAGACAGTCCAAAAGATTCATAGAGGGGCCATCCACGAGCAGACATCAACTGCTAAACCTTAGCAGAAGCGAAATTAAGGCCGTAATAGGACTCCTTACGGGACACTGCGGCATTAGAAGACGCCTAAATCTCTTAGGGATATCTGATGACTCCCTATGTAGAATATGTGAAGAGGAGGACGAAACTCCTATTCACATACTATGCCACTGCCGGAACCTTAAATGGAAACGGGAATGGTACTTCGGGGTACAATATCCGGAACCTGAAGAAATCGCGAAAGCGCCCATCAGACATATTCTTGAATTCATCAAGAAAATAAATCTGATGGGATAGAAACTGTGAGGGGTACAATAAGCCTAGATCTTCAGTACAAGTGGGCTTTGAACCACGCCCTAATTCAGATGATGATGATGATGATATTATAGATGATTTCGCTATTAAAATATCCCATAAAAAATTGTATATCTTTTTTCTTTTTTACGTTCTTTCTTAATGACAAATTCATTCGCCTATTTAACTTTAAGGCCTTCTTTACTACAAAAGGAAAATTATTATTTTAGAAAGGTATGTACATGGGGCGGCGGAAATAAAGTGGCCTACACTCATAAAAAATATAAATCCGGCACTAATGCCTACTAGGGTGCTTCGTTTGAGACGACTATTTTTTTTCTCACTCCATTGACGATTTATTGTTCTAAACATAGAAAAAAAATTCCTACCAAAAGAGAGCTCTTAATTTTAATTTTAAGTACTCGCTAAATAAATTAAAAGTTTTCCCATTTAATTAACCCGTAAAAATGAATTTTTTTGCTTAAATTATCTATAGCATAGCGACATTTTATGGCATTCATTTGATCATGGGTGGAAATTGGAGAGGGATCATTCCTCTTTAAAGGCTCTTACAGCTAATTTCCAACTTTTGAATTATATTGCCAGTAAAAATTGCGTAGTTGTTTTTTTCTCAAAAATCGTGATTTTTCGACTTTTTCTCTTAAACTATTCACTTGACATTAAAATTGCAAAGGACCTTTTTTGTAGAGAATTTAATTTGATTAAAAGCGGAACCTGCAAAGTACATTGTTTCTAAGATAAATTTGATTAATTATAAGAAAACAATAAATGACTCTATTTTATAGTAATTTTTATATTTTTTAATGAAATTACAGCTGAAAAAAAATTATAGCGTTGTATATTTTTATATTCAACCATTATAATACCTAAATTTTTGAAATTTTGAATTAACTTATGAATATTCTCATAAATATATTTATTATGCATAATATAATAAGTATATAATTATATTTAATCAACTAGATGCAATGGGAGCGTTTACTGAAATTTGTTCTCACTAGAGGCGCTTATGTTCCAACAACCCATGAATCTTAACCTCAAATTTTTTCATTATACTTTACGCATTTTAGATTGACAGTAAGCTGAAAATAACGTATTTCACATACAAATATTAAAATGCCAAGGTGTTGTGTTGTTAACTGTACCACAAATACTGGTCATAAATTTCCCAAACATAAAAAAACAAAGACGATTTGGTATAGAGCCATAAATAGGTTACATTTTAAACCATCAAATAATAGTATTGTGTGTTCCAAGCACTTTCAAGCAAGTGATTTTATTGAAACAGGATATCATTCTGGTGGGTAATGTTTAAATATTTTAGGTTCATAATTTTAAGCAATTAATTTATTTTAGGTTTAAAAAACACTAGAAAAATTCTTAAGAAGGGAGCAGTTCCCAATCAGCTATTAGGCAAACCAATAAAACCATTAATATTATCACAGCGTCAACAAAGACTTGACAACCGAATCAAAAATAGTTCATAGACAAATTTTAATGAATTTGATGATAATATGCCTAATAATGAAATTGATATAGAAAATGTGGAGCAAGAAGTTGAAGTATGTACGAATAATTCAGATATAAAAGAAGCTGAAAAAGAGGCAGTTTCTGTTGCAGATGTTGGTGTTCAAACCTGTTGTATTAACAGTATTTTGTCAGTAGCAAAATTTGTACATAACAATGATGTTTTGCATTATTACACTGGATTAGAAAATTATAAAAAGTTTCAGTTTGTTTTGCAAACATTAGGTCCAAATCGATTTAAATTTAATTATAAAAGAGTGCGCAATTATTCTCTTTCATTAGAAGACCAGTTTTTTTTAACATTAATTAAATTACGTAGAAATACACCTGATTTGGAATTAGGTACACTTTTTGATGTATCTATATCAACAGCATCAAATATATTTATTTCCTGGATAAATTTTATGTCAAAACAGTGGAATGAACTTGATTTGTGGCAATCGCAGAAGCTAGTAAGATATTATATGCCAGAAAGTTTTAAAATCTCATTTCCCCCTACTAGAGTAATAATTGATGGTACTGAATTTCCAATTGTAAAACCGGTAGAACCAATATGTCAGCAAGCAACATTTTCTAGCTATAAAAATAGAAATACATTAAAAGTGATAGTTGGTGGCACCCCTGGAGGTTTAATTAGTTACTGTTCTGAAGCATATGGTGGTGCAACAAGTGATAGACAAATTGTTGAACGTTGTTCATTGCGTGATATATGTAAACCGGGAGATTCTATTTTAGCAGATCGTGGATATATTTGCATCGAAAAATGTTACAGTAAATGCTCCATCATTTTTACGAGGTAAATCCCAATTACCAGGGTTGGTGGTTTTAAATGATCGTAAAATTGCCAATAAACGTGTTCACATTAAACGATTAATAGGTATGACAAAAACACATAACATTTTATGTCAACCTCTTAATAAAAATTATTTTACAATCGGTAGTGATATATATTTTGTGTGCACTATGTTGTGCAATTTTAGGAGTGGAATAATGAACATTGATAACTGATTATAAAACATTATTTAATATTTCTTACAGAAGTACTTATGTTTATAAATTAGTTTGTTTATTCATAATATTACTCTTAAAAATTATACTCTTTATAATAATATTTTTGTTTTATTGCACTATAAAAATGGGCATCATAAAAGCTTAGCAACTTAATTAACATAGTGGTAATAAATTGATCATTTCTTACTATTTTAATAGTAACATGATCAGATAATGTATATATCATTAAATCGCGATATTTTCTGTCAGTTGCTAATAATTGACCCATAATTTGAAAGTAATAGGAATGGTTCTTTTTCAAATTTAATATTCCTTCTTCAATTTCAAGGTAGGGCACAGTCGTTGGGGAAATATTTTTATTTTTGGCACTGTATGGACATTTAATTTCTAGTACCCCATCACCGCCAATTAAACCATCTGGTGATGCAGCCAAAAATGGAAATCCGGCAACCACAAATAGACCACACTCCTGAATTTGACAGTGATTTATATCTTCATACAATTTCTTTGCATTTTCTTCATAAATAATTCCATGCCTGGTTGCTTTCGATGAAAAGGTCTGATTATTTATGATAGCATTTGTCAAAGCTTTCATATTACGCCTCTCTCTAGCACAACACACATCTTTAAATGCAGTAGATGTTATTCTAAACGAGCGTTCATAATGCCACAACTTATTTTTCCGCTGTCCCCTTGTTCTGCTTTCAATTTCACAAATTTTTTTAGCACTTAAATTTTGTAGCCCCATACTCTCAAATAAATTGGCGACTACATCAATTTTTGTATAATTGTGGTAATTTTCTATGCCATATGGATTTGCTAGTTTATAGAGCTGAAGTATGGGCATCATGTGATCGCCAAAGTTAATACAAAGATTTCTAAAGTACTCTTTGTACCCCTTATCCTCACTATGTTGAGGGCGGGGGTCAAAATTATTGTTCGAGTTCCCTAGGACTGGTAGTTCACTGGCTTTAATCAGAGAATGATTAAATTTAGTTTTGGGTTGGTGAAAAGTTTGCAACTGTGTTGTGCATGCTTCTTCAATCCATAACACTTTTCCTTCACAAAACATTGCTAATGTTATTAGTACTGCAGTTATATGCTTGCAATGTGCTTGTGTACCTTCTCCTGCAGCACATTCACACACTGACATTGTTCAATACTATTATCAGTAGTGATAAAAATATCCACATGATAAAGGATTTTTTTCATAGCAGCTTTCACCGAACTGTTAAAAAACACACCGCTACCTGTAGAACTAAATTTTAAATATTGCACAAACTTGCTCTGGAACAACTGCGCGGATTTCTCCGTTATATTTTGATCAAAAGACTGCAAGTAAGTTTCTACTCGAGTCTTAGAAATGTCAATGTTCAACTTAATTCCATAGTGCACATCTTTAAAAGTTTCTGGAGGTGGTAAACACATTTTTGGTGCAGTATTTTCATTGTCTACTGCCACAAATCCAAAATTAAAGTTTCGATCGTAAGCCTCCAATCTGAAATAGAATATTTTTTGTGTAATTTGAAATATAACCTATAAAACACAAAAAATTGTGATCATTATTTCATACATACCTCTCTATTAGTTCAGCCTTTTTTCCCGCATAATTGCTCCTCGACGCTTTAATTCATCCTTCAAAGAATTTAATTTCCAATTACTATAACTCATTTTATTTATAATTAAGAAGACTTTCACCAAAAATTATAAACAATGATCTAATAATCATATAAAATGTCAACTGTCAAATTTAATAGGGTGTTTACAGTGGTGCTGCCACCTACAAAAAGTTTTCGCTAAACCCTCCCATTGAAACGTATTTTAACTTCCAAATGTTTCTGTTTAATCATTCGGAAGTCTTTGTCTATTCCCACTACTCTCAATGCAAAAATTATTGTTTTGAGGTTAAGTATTGTGAATGTAGTTTACTCTATACTTCGTGACTGAGCACTTTGTTTCCTTTGTCCTTTCTGCACTGTGTGTTGGTGTGTTGTTGAATTTGTTCCTTATAACACTTATCGATATAATAAATTAGAAAATGAGAGAAGAAATAAAGCCTATAATTATTTACTTGGTTTTGAAATGATTAAGTTTAATGGAAAAAAATTACCTACGTATCGCGACGTTATGAATGTCTTTATGCATAAACACCGTGGACTTAAAATAACTATTCGACGGAGTTCTAATGAAGTTATTAGTGAATTGAATGATATTTGGAGTAACTTTTTAATTCCTACTTGTCAATGACAACAAAGTATTAAAAAACTTGAAACATTCCATAAAGAGTATCTTAACCTAAAAAAAAATCGAAAATTAGTAAAAAATCAAAGAAACAACAAGAAAAAACAGATAAATTTAACCTGAAACTAAACCAATGGTTTGATATCACTGATAATAACAAATATCAGTACTTGCCAGATAATTGCAAAGAATTTCTCATTAAAAGTAGAGAATCGGTTAATTGTTTTCAATTAGCTAATGAGCTATTAAGCGAATCTGCTATACTTGATCAAGATGTCGATGATTCTATGCAACATGATGAAGATACAAACATCATTCAAAGAAAGTTAAGTAAGTATAAATTGAGGTGTATAAAATGTATTAAACATGAATATAAATTATGTTTATTTATCTCATAACTTCTATTATATTTAAAAATGTATTTTCTAATATTTGATTTCTATTTCAGCTTTGAGTCAAAATTCTAACACTTCAAATGCAAATAGTTTCGGTAGTCAATCATCAACTGAAACGATGTCACTCCAATTTTGAAGATGAGCTAGAAGTGCCAAAACCTAAAGTGACAAAAAAGAATATTATGACACCTGAACTAGCCTCAGCATTAGATAGAACCAATACAACCGATAGAAATGTTATGCACATTATTGCATCAGTTATTTTGAGTTTGGGAAACAATCCGGAAGAATATAATTTGAGTTATTCAACAATTCGTTATCATCGTATCTAGCTTCGAAAAGATATTGCCGTGTAAATGTGAAATATACATTTCAAAAAAATCTCTGCCTTGTCATTCACTGGGATGGTAAATTACTCACTTCAGGATCTTTAAAAGAAGAACGATTGCCTATTATTGCTTCTGGAGTAAACGTAGAGCAGTTACTTTCTGTTCCAGCGGTAGACAAAGGAATGTAGGCATTGCCTACATGGTTATTCGTGTACATGTTTAGATAATAGCATTAAGTGGAACATGTGCAAGCACATTCACTTGGTATGTCAATATCGAAAATATGTTGAAGGGAAACTCACGTCACCAAAAAACAATGAAGGTAAATTATTTTTAAATATCAATAATACTTTATTTTCTAAAAGTATGTAAGTTTTACAAAATATAAAATATTTTACAGGGTCATTTTCAATATCACTTTGAAAAGGAAAATTTGCCACAGTAATATAAGGTAAAAAAGTGAAAGAGGTTTGTTTGTTCCTCTTATTAAAAAATAAATGGGTTTGTTTGCTAGTATTGTAAAGGGTAAATTATTTGTAATTACATATCTTATTTTGGCTGGTGATTGTATTTAATTTATACTGAATTAACCAATACTTGTTGTTTGTACAGCTCTATTAGCTCTTCTCAAATTATTAGTAAAATTCAATTAGCAAGGTTTTGGTTTGATTTACTCTTTTAATTTTATTTTTTATGGTGGACTACATAAACTATTTTTATTTGTAGACATCAGTGATGAAAACTATTTGATTATTGATATTGATAGCACTCATGATCAATTTCACGAAGAACAACAACAACTCATCCAGTCCTTACGCAAATGCAGCGGGGCACACAAGAGTCAAGAACTGGAAGCTGAAAGGGAGAAGTTAAAAGTTAACCACTTAAAAATAATCGAAAATATAGCAACGTTGGAACAATTAGAAGCATTCAAAAGGATTACGGCTCTACTAGAACCGACTATGTTGGCCATAGCCGAATCATGCAATGGAATGCCTACAAATCTACTGGCACCAACGACGAGCAAACTCGAAAGAAATTCACCGCACAACAAAAATATTAATAAACAACGCCTTTTATTTTCGACTAAGAAAAAAACTAGAAAACTTAAATATACCTACATACATCACACGAAAGTGATATAGCTGCCATTCAGCTATTAAATATTTAAGTTTAAAACTTTTATTGATAAAAATAATGCTAAAATTGTCTAAAATAAAATTCATTTTATAAGCACAAAATCGTTTTTTCATTGACTCGAGCCGACTTCACCCGAATGAGCAGTACATAGCCGAGCGTGACGGCTCAGTTCAATTCAGTACCCCCAAAAAGTGCTAAACGCGCCTAAAGAAGTTTACACTTCAAAAAGTTTTATTTCTAAATGTCTAATATGAAGAAAAAAAAACTTATCAAAAAACTAGAAAAGTAAGTGGCGTACAATTTTTTGAGAATATTTTTTGCTAAGATGCCCACCTGAACACCTTTTACCTGGACTCCGTAATATTGACCTATTATTTACAACTTAATTAGCATGTTACCCTTAAAAATCAACAGAATCAAATGAACAACCGATTTAAAAAATAATGAAAACAATGCATTTCCGGACCTATATTATTTATATGAACTTTTAATCATAAAATGAGCCAAAGAATAACTCCTTTTCGTTTATGCATGGTATATTTGTATAGGTAGTTTGGTAGTTACATAATATAGTACAACATAATATTATTACCTACATAATATTATACAAATAAAATTGATTTAATAATTATTAAACATATTATAAGTTACTTTAGTTACCTTATACAAATTTAAAACTGGCGCGCTCCACATGCACCATTTTACGCATGCGGAAGCCGGGGAGCCAAAGTAAATTCGTGCCTCTAGACGTGAGTGGCTTGGCTTTTGGCGAGCATTACGCCGTGCGGCGTCTCAGTGCATAGAAAAATAGGCGGGACTTGTTTCCTTGTTGGTAGTTGAACCGTAAGCGCTTAGCGCGCTGCTGTCACTAAATTCAAACCCGTTTTACACCCATAAAAAAATATGTTGTCAAAAATAATGACAAAGAAATCAATAATTATTTTACTGATTTACCCCTTTAAATTTCACTTTAATATAATGTGTGATCAAATACAGGGATAATCGTTAATAAATTTAAAGTTAAAGCTAAATTTAAATATTATTAGATGGTGTAAATCTGGCTTTGAAAATAAATTAGGTTATGTAGCTATAAATATGTCAGCATTATCAGTCTGATATTATTTTCATTTTCAAATGCAGGTGATATTTTTTTTTCAAATGTAGGTGAGTAAATTGTATTAATTAAGTGTAAGTTAGATTTAACTAATTTAACTATAGGGAGGTTCTTAAGAAAATCAATAACTTCTGATTAATTTAAATTTTAATTGCAGAAGTAAGTATTTTTCTCACAAAACTAACAAGAAATTTTATGTTTTTCCTGCTATTATTACTCTAGAGATAAATGGATCCACATTTTAAACATTTGTGGTCAAAAAAATGAAAGGAGTTGTGAGCGAAATGTGTGAAGCCAATTTACAAACAAATATTGTAGAACCCGAGATAGAACCTCATCCTAGTTTTACTCATAAAGACCATAATGAAAAAAGGCGAATGATTTGTGCTCAAAAAGTAATTGTTCAATTTTTGGGTGATATTCATTATTATATTTATCAAATAATACCCAAATATGTTCAAAACTTATATGCTATTTAGGTCAACCTGTTAATTTTTGCATAGTTCACTTATTAAGATCATAAATCAGATGTTTTCTATTTTTATTGAAATTTTTATATCTTTTATTGCAAGAAAAATGTAAGAATTTAAAAAAGTTATGACTCGTGTTAATTTTTAATTTTAAGATACACACTGCACCTTTATTTTTGTTTTGTTTTAGATATTCCTCGGTATGGAGATTTTTGGAATGTACATAAATGTGTTTCGTAATTAGGGTGAGTTTCAAAGCCCACCTCTATTGAAGCTGGAAGTTTAGTGTACCCGAAATAGGCATTACAACTATTCTAGATTGAAATAGATGGGAAAAGGCCTTAAAGGGACAATAAGTATAAGAATATTAGAATTAGAATGATTTGTCGTTGGATTAATAAGGTATATTTAAAACATTAAAACAATTGTGTTCATAAATTAACTACTTTGACTTTTTATGAAAACTATATCCGGTTTTTTTAATAATAAAAACATTGTCATGTGCTATGCTGGTTATCATATTATATTTTTATTTTTCAGTAATTTAGTGTGTGATATAGTGCTTGTTATGTTCAAACTATGCAGTTAGAAGATAATGAAACACATGTAATTATATGGTAATTCTAAATAAATTAAACTTGTTAAAAATGTGTTTTATTTTTCAACTAATTTTATTTTTCAGTTAAAACAAGTGACATTTTCCATTTTTCAACATTTGCCTACAACAAAAATTCACTAAACTTATTGTTTGTTTAGTAGTTGTAAGTAAAAGTTGTCAAATAGGAAAATGTTACTTCAAATTGCTTCAAATATCTAAATTATCAAGCCCGCCAATTTTTAAATCGCTTTAATTAGTAGTGTTCTACTTTATCGACTGAAACTGACAGGTGTAGTTCAACCGTAAGCGCTTAGCGCGCTTCTGTCGAGGTCAATCAAACTTGTTACCACCTATTTACATGGAATCCGCCCCCCGTGTCTCAGTGCCATTCGAAAAGCATTGCTAACCAGAGTAGTGTCTGTTTATAAAGAGAGTTTGTTTACAAAGAGTTTTTTGTCGGAGAAACAGAAAAAGTAAGTACCTACATAATATTATTCTTATATGATTTTATAATTAATTTCTTTAGTTAAATATTTGCACAATTCACAATAATAATTTTTTTGAGGTTATAAAATAAATTTGTATTGCCTACAGTTTTATAAATAGCTCAATACTTATTTGAATTCCAGATGGATCGAGATGGCTGTTATGAACGCAGCCTCGTACAAGGTTGGCAATACTGACGAGACTTGGAATGTCAACTGCCAACGTCGTGACTTTGCACTTTTGGTCTTTTTGTATTTTCGAAGTTTGGAATAAAATAAAATGTCTTATTAAAAGTGTGGTCTTTTAATGAAAATACACAACAGAATTTGGCGACGAGAATAGTCTTACCTGCGTGTCTTGCAGTCGTCGTAAGTCCTGGTATATAATCGTAAAAAAGGTCTGTCAGTTTTGTCAGAAGTCAGTGACCGCAAGTTGTGGTTTTTTGCCTAAAATGGCAAATAATATTATTGGAAATATTGAACAGTTTAACCCTAAAACTGGGGACATTACTACATACATGGAAAGATTAGAGCAATTGTTTGTTTGCAATTTAGTCGAGGCAGGAATGAAAGTCTCTATGCTGCTTACGTTAATTGAGAGCGAAGCCTATGGTACTCTGAAAGATATCCTTACCCCTGAATTGCCGTCATCCAAGTCTTATGTGGAATTAAGGGCAAAACTAATCGAACATTATAGTCCCAAGAGACTGTAGATTGCAGAGCGGTACAAATATTGGATAGCAGTCCAAGAACAAGGGGAAGATATTAAAAGCTTCGTAAAACGCCTAAAAAGTTTGACTTTATACCGTGATTTTGGTGCTTTTCTACAAAAAGCTTGGAGAGACAAGTTTGTGTGTGGTGTAAAATCACAGGCCTTAAAGAAAAAACTATTGTCTTGATTTTGCAAGAGCAGTGTCTGAAGCCCTTGCTATGGAGCTTGCTGAAGGGCAAGTTAAGTCCATGTGTGATAACAGTGCAGGTGAAAGTATTGACAAATTGTCAACCAAAAAATCATACATGTCAAAGTCAAGTAAAAGTAAGTGGGGAAACAAAAAAAGTGACAAAGAAAAAATGTGTTTTCGTTGTAGGGTACGAAGGCATGACCCAAACCACTGCCCAGCAAAAGAGTGGAAGTGCTTTAAATGTAAAAGCAAAGGGCATACCAGTAGGGTCTGTAAAAAAGCTGGCATGCATGTTTTGGAGGAGCAAGAAATAGATGCTTCCAGCTCCAGTGATGACCTTCAACTTGGGTTTTTATCAGCCATAGAAGATAAGCCCAGAGTAAAAGCCGCAAAGGTAACATTGATTGTTGAAGGTAAGCCAATTAAATTCGAGATTGATAGTGGTGCATGTCGTACTGTCATGCATATTGATGACTTCCAAGAAAAATTGAGTGAGTTAAACTTATTTGGTGTCCGGTATGACCTGATAGTTTTGACAGGTGATGGTGTGAAAATTATTGGTGAAACAGATGTTTTTGTCAGGGTCAATGAACATATTGTATATTTACCATTAGTTATATTAGAATGTAGTCATAAATTTACCCCATTGCTTGGTCGAAATTGGTTGAACGTGCTTAATCCAGAGTGGCGTCAAAATTTAATATTTAATTGTAATAAAAAATCTCAAATTACCATACAGTCTATTACACAGTCATGTCAGTCGAGTGAATAGAGAGTTATTGAAAGTTCACTTAAGGGCCGCTCTTATTTTGACATCCGAGCATGCGCAGATCATTAACTTTAATAAAGATTGTGCCTGTCCTTAATAGAGAGATATTGCAAATTTCTATAAAGCCAGCCACTAAACTTTAAATTATAGTTCATCTTTTTTGTTGTCTATAATATTAAAGAGGCATTAGAAATTATAATTTTGGAAGGTTTAAATGACGATTATATTAAATATTTAATATTAAAAAACTTATAACGGATACGGATGTCAGCGAGCGCATCCGAAAACTATAAAGTTGTCACTATCTGCTGCCCTTAAACATCCACAATTAAGGACATGCACAATCCTTAATAAAGTCAGTTTTAGAACATAAACATCTGCGCATGCTTAGATGTCAAAATAAGAGCGGCACTAATAGTGACTGACCTTAAGTGAACTTGCAATAACTTTCTTATTAAGGACAGACCATTGATAAGGAAACGTAAGGATACGTCATATGTATTATTTTTGATATACAAAAGTGGGACCGGTAGGCGAGGCTTTTGCACTCACTAAAATGGCGGAAGAGCAGAACCGCATTTACAAGTTTTTATTGTACTATTTTTAGTTAAATACCATTATTTGAACTATAAAAAAATAAATTTCCGTTTTATTGACATTGACTTAAAAGGTAGTGAAAGGCCGAGGTTATAAAAGAAGGGGGTTTAAAAGCTTAAATATGCCCGGTTTTCAGCCGAAAAGTGCTGAATAAAGTAAATGAAAGAAATAAAATATAACTGATTTAATTATCACTCAAGTGGCTATTAAGCGCTGGAGAATATATTATTTGCAAAATTGCAACTAATCAATGACCATGATATAACTAACTTGGGGCCGATTCCACCATTGGGTTTAACGAAGTTTAAAATGACATTTTTACATAAAATGTAATTTTAATCCTCAATTAATAGTTTAAACTTTAACACACTGGTGGAATTAACCCTAAAGCGTTGAAATCATTCACAGAAAAAATAAATAGTACATTTTTGGTTCACATAAGCGACAAAAGTAAACAGAGTTCGAGTTATTGGATCAGTCGTCACACGTTTGCACTAGGGCACATAAATAGCCCAATATTTAGTTTTTTGTTTTTCTATGAACCCAATGCTTCTGTTCTTTAAATCGGAAAGTACAAGGTCGCAAATGTTAAGTAATCTAACCTTACTTTAATTAACAGCTTTCTCGAAATTAAGAACAAATGTTCATACACTAAAAGCTCGATGATCAGATACGAAACTTAATGCAAGGCTCGCGGAAAATGGCTAATAAGCAATCTCTGTGTAGGTAGGTGCACTATTCAGGAAATAATGTGGATTAATCTTACTTGGTCTTGGTATTTTTGTAGATTCAGATTGAAAGGTGTATATCTTCATGCAAGACATTCAGTAAATCAGCGAAGCCATGCTTATATTGATAGCACTCGTGGTATTATTACTAAATAAACAGGTCAATAACATTTTAATATCAACAAAATTAAATATAATTATGAATTTATAATGTTTAAATGTTAAAGTGTTTTAAAAACTATTTTTTAACTGACTTTATTAGTGTTCAAATTCGTACTACAGGAAATACTTTTTTATTTTTGAATGGAGGTATATTATTTATGTATGGGCCAGAGCCCATTAAAACAATACAATAATACATATTACAGTTATTAAATAATAATAAAATCCTAAATAATAATAGGTAAATTAGTTAAAAATATGTACATATTAATTATTAATAATAATTAATGAAAAATCTAAACATAACTACTAAATTCTGTGGGAGAGATATGTTAAGTCGCTTAGCAGATATTATTCTAGGAATAAAAGAATGAGAAGCACTATCTTAATGCATTGTTCGATATTAATTTATTCTTGAGGACTTTCCAATACAGCACAAACACATTTCGAAAATATTTCAAAAATATTACATTGAAACATTTCTGAAATGTGCCTGAAGCGAAAAAATATCCTGTAAATATAATATTTCACAGTAATATTTCTGAAATAAAAATTAGAATCTTTTAGAGATATTAAATAGTAATATTTCAGAAATTCTAGCTTTTTTTTTAAATATTATTAGACTAAAAAAAAGACATATAAATATACATGTCTATTTAAAATACACAAAATTCAAACATTGATTCTTAAAACAAACAAACAAACAAATAAATAATTTTTAAACATTATTTCATAAAATATAAAGGCGAATCACTTCATTTCCAAGTCCTTTAAATGCACTAATTTGAAACAGTTTTTTTTTAAATGCCCCAAGTAAAGAAATATTTACGATTATTACAACCTAATCATTAAGATCAATTAGAAATTTTATTCTAACTTATCAAGGGATGAAAAAATGCACAAACCGATATTCTACTCTCTAATATACCTTAGAGTCTAAATCACTTAACTGCACTATACTCTGCCTTAACATCACTGAACTAACTCAAAAGGCTTGATTCTCTTGAGTCTTCTTATTAGATTGGCATTGTTGAGGAGCTGGATAATCTCGAGGTTTCCATGTTGGAGTAGTCGTTGGTGACTACTGGCAAATGTTTGTATTTTCAACAGTCTCCACTTTAAGGTTCCTATGAAGATCAGTATTGTGGCAGTACCATGTTCCTTAATACTTTTTTCTGGAAACGTTGAATAACTTCGATGTCACTTTTACTGGCACATCCCCAAAGCTGGCGAATCGCTTCATTTTCACCAATTCCTTTAAACACACTAATCTGAAACAAATTATAGGTTAGTAAAAAGGTATATTAATATTGTTTTAAATTAACTATAATAAAACAAACAATACTCAAGCATACACAAAACATGAAGCTCTACTTTTCAATCAGCTGTAGAACTAATAAATAAAATTGGTGGAAGGACCGCAAATGTAGGTTATATTTAAATAGAAATAAGAATATAAAATGCCTATAAATCTGATAAACGAAATAGCGTACGATTAATGTAATTCTCAAGAAAATGCTTGGAACATATACAACTGAATTTAGAAGAATCCCAATTATGCTTCTTGACAAACTGTATTCACGCGCTACGTTTTTCAGGATTTTTTGGAAATCCATAAATATTATTTCGTATGAAAAAGTATTTATTCCAATATAGGTGGGCCCAAAAGTTGATTTTTTTTGCATTTTTAAAAGCATACTTTTACACATTTTATACAAACCTGTCATAATACTGTCCTGTATAATATTTATAATTTTGGTACTAACCTATGAAACGTTATTCCAGTAGATTTTTCACAAAAACGTCTATCGCTGGAGCAGGAACGTATAACACAGCAAGGCATTATATACTTTATAAGTTATTAACACTCAAAATTTGCTCAAACACAAATTAAATTCAAATTTAATTACACAATTGACACTAAAAATATAACCTATAAAATTTGACAATTTGCACTCACAGTAATGGCGGACCGGTCCCACTTTTCGTTTACGCATGTCGTATCCCTAGGTTGCCAGATCAATGGGACAGACACAATCTTTATTAAAGTTAGTGATCTGCGCATGCTCAGATGTCAAAATAAGAGCGGCACTAATAGTGACTGACCTTAATTGAACTTGCAATAACTCTCTGTTCTTGTCAGTTAGTAGAAAATGAGTCAGTCATGTCAGAAAGTGCAAAAATGTCATTGTCATGTCTAAGGAGTCAAAGAGTATCCAAAATATGTCACAGTTTTCAGATTTATCCAAATCTTCAGTCAATAAGTCAGAAAATTTGGAAAATGGTTTAACCCTTTCTGGACGGCTGACTAATATATTCGTCACTGAGGTTTTTGACAGACGGACGGCTGCCGAATATATTCGTCAGATGTTTATTTGCTTCTCGGGCGGTTGACGGTTCAGTTAAGTTAGAAATAAAAATTCGATTTGGCACATGGACGCGTGCCGTACCGTTTCGGTCACTTTACATTGCCAGGTGAACGGCTGCCGAAAATATTCGGCACTGACGGACATTATCGGCAGCCGGCAACGTGGCAAGTCAGGTGATCTACTAACAAGCTCAGACTATTTTGGCAGTAGTTTGCATTTGTAAATCGTTTGCGGTGTGTGGTGTGCTGGTCAATTTGCTTTAAAATGTCGTCGGGAGAGTGTGCAAGTACGTCGAGAAGTTCTGAAAGGCCTAAACGACGTAAAATAGACAAAGAAAATACTTATTGCGGGTTATCTAATAATGAAGTGAGGCATATTCTAAACCTTGTGGGTGAACAAGACTTGTACAGAAGTAGTGATGAGGAACCGTTCATAGACAGTGAAAGTGAATATGATCCCGAAGCTGAAAGTGATAGTGAGGGGTCTTTGAGCTTCCTAGAAGAGGAACTTTTAGAAAACTGTAATAATGAAATAGAGGACCAGATCTCCAATAAAAATTTTGATGAATCTAACAGTGATCACAATACTCATGAATTTGGCATAAAATGGGATCTAAATGATTTTATACCTACAGTACACCAATTTGATATCCAAAATAGTGGAATACAGAATGAAAACCTGATAAATGAATCCCGGGAGGTGGAATATTTCCTAAGTTTATTTTCAGAAGAAATAGCCAATGTTGTAGTTGAACAAACGAATCTGTTTGCTTGCCAAAATAATGTAAACAATTGGAAAAATATTGACATTCCAGAGTTATTCGTATTTTTAGCCATAACAATGCTAATGCCTCATGTAAAAAAATCCGACATAAAGGATTATTGGTCCACCGATGATTTGATATCAACACCTTCTTTTAGCAAATTAATGCCTCGTGACCGGTACCTTCAAATATTGAGATATTTACATTTTTGTAGTAACGACGAAGTGTCAAAGAGTCGTTTGTACAAAATAGAAGGGATATTGAACATGATAAAAAACAACTTTCAGCGTAAATTTTATCCATTTGAGAACCTTGTCATCGATGAAAGCATGGTTTTGTTCAAAGGCCGATTAGTTTTTAAGCAATACATAAAAACTAAAAGGCACCGCTTTGGTATTAAACTGTATGTATTATGCGACTGTGAAACTGGCTATGTTTTAAATTATTTGATTTATGCTGGAAAAGATGACCAAGAAAATACAAATAAAGATATTGGTCTAGGTATATCGGGTGCAGTGGTTGTCAAACTTTTGAAGCCTTTCCTCAACAAGGGTCACAGTAATTTTTACAGTAGCCCTATTTTATCTACGTACCTGTTTGAACACAAAACTAATTCATGTGGGACAGTACGTCTAAACAGAAAACATATGCCCCCCCTTGACAAAAAACTGAAAATTGGAGAAACTGATTGGAAAAGTAGTGAACATATTTTAGCCTTGAAATGGAAGGATCGTCGAGATGTCACAATGCTTACTACTTTTCATGAGAATAAATTAATTACTCTTCCTAAAATAGATAGAGTTACCAAGAAAAATAAGAAAAAGCCGTTATGTGTGCTTTCTTACAACGAACGAATGGGAGCCATTGACAGATCAGATATGATGATCAGCAGTGTGGATTGTACTCGAAAAACTATAAAATGGTACAAAAAGTTATTTTTCCATACACTTGATATATGTATGCTGAATGCTCAGGCTTTGTACAAGACTCAAAACTCCAGTAATGTTTTATTTCCTAAATTTCATATGGAAGTTGTCCGCCAGCTCCTTCAAAGGTATTTTGTTTTGCCTTGTTATAATTTTGAATATGTATATTTTTTATTTTTAGATATCCGTCACAGTATACCTCTAAATCAACGCCAAATTATATTGGTCAGGCCAGATTAACTGAGAGACACTTTCCAGATGAAGTACCCCGTAGAGCCAATGGGAAGCTCCAGTTAAGAAGATGCATTGTTTGCTCTCATACAAAAAAGGGGCAAAAGAAAAGAAAAGATAGCAAATATATGTGTAAACATTGCGGTGTCGGGTTATGCATAACACCATGTTTTGCAGTTTACCACGAACAGGCCATTTTCTGATTTTTCCTTTTCTGATTTTCTGATGTACTTAAAATTATTACATTATTTTTTATTTGAATAAAAATTTATCAAAAGGTGTCGTTTCTTTTAGATTTTGCGTTATAAAACAATAATTGTGAATTTCCAAAGTAAAAAGTGATATTTTGTATTGTGACGAATATATTCGTCAGCCGTCTGTCCGTCACTGTAAAAACTGCCGTCTGTGCAGCACACAACCTACTTTAAGGTGCCGTCCGGAAAGGGTTAAACTCTTTGAAACTTGAGTCAAAAATTAAAGATCTAGTGTCTGAGATAAAAAAAAAAGATTTTAAAAATGTTTTCAGTGAGAAAAGTAACTCTAGTATTAAAAATTTTAAGGTTGAATTAAAATTGAAAGAGGGGGCGCAACCTGTATTTCACAGATCTTATGACATGCCATATAAACTGAAATCTAAAGTAGAGTCAGAGATAAAAAAATGTGTGAAGTCGGTATTTTAAGGAAAGTGAATTTTAGTAATTGGGCAAGTCCAATTGTAGTGGTACCTAAGAAAAATTCTTCAGAGATCAGGATTTGTGTTGATTTCAAAAAACACTTAATCCAGTACTGGATGCAGATCATTGTGTTTTACCTCACCCTGATGATATTTTTGCTAATCTAAGTGGAAGTAAGTTCTTCTCTGTTATAGATTTGAAGAAAGCTTACCAGCAACTCGAAGTAAGTGAAAAGTCACAGGAGTTGTTAGTCATAAATACTCATCTTGGTCTTTTTGGGTATACAAGATTGACTTTTGGAGTAAGTTCTGCTCCTGGAATTTTTCAAACTGTCATGGACAACATTTTAGTAGGGTTAAAAAACACTAAATGTTATTTAGATGACATTTTGGTTTTTGGAGCCACTTTATAGGAGTGTCATGACAGTGTAAGAAATGTTTTGAAAAGGCTCGATCAATATAATGTCCAGGTTAATCAAAAAAAGTGTTTTTTTTTTATACTAGTGTGGAATTTTTGGGACACAAAATTGATTCTTTTGGCATTCACCCAACTCTAGAAAAAATACAGAATTGAAATCTTACTTAGGACTTTTAAATTATTATATTAAGTTAAAACCTTTGTATAACCTCTGTAATAAGGAAACGGGTTTTTCTAATGATTGGACTGATGAATGTGAAGAGACTTTTCAATTAAGTAAAGAGTTATTAACTTCAGAAAATGTTTTAACACATTATAACCCTGAGTTAGAGATTTTTGTCACATGTGGTTCCAGTAGCTATGGAGTAGGTGCAGTCCTGTTATATTAGCTTCAAGTACTTTAACACATAACATATAACAAAAATACAGTAATTTAGAGCGCGAGGCCTTAGCTTTGATTTTTGCAGTTAAGAAATTTCATAAATATCTGTATGGGCGCAAATTTACTCTTATTTCTGACCACCAACCGTTACAATTTATTTTTGCTAAAAATAAAAATATACCAACTACAGCTGCATCTAGAATCACCCGATGGGCAATTACTCTGTCAGGTTATCAATATAATATTGTTTACAAAAAAGGTAGTGCTATAAGCAATGCTGAAGGCTTATCACGTTTACCCTTTCCCGGACAGACTGAAATCCCTGATTTTATTTATTCATTTAATCTAGTTAACGAAATTCCATTAAATGCTGATGACATAAAAAAGGCTACTAATAAGGATTTGGTCTTTCTTAAACTAAAAGATTTTATTCTGTCAGGCTGGCCAAGTAATGTACAAGATGATCAATTAAAACCATATTTTAAACATAAAAATGAATTATCCATAGAGAATAATTGTATTCTATTTGGTATTAGGGTAGTTATACCACCTCAATTACGACAAGAAATTCTTAATCTTTTTTATGAACAACGCACAGGAATTGTACGTACCAAAATGCTTATTAGGTCTTATTGCTGTTGGCCTAATATAAATTGTGACATTGAAAAATTTATATCAGCTTGTGAAATTTGTCAACAACATCAAAATTTTACTAATAGTAATCCACTTTTGTCATGGGCAGCAGCTCCTCATAATTTTTATAGAGTTTTTATAGATTTCCTTAAGAAATTTGATTACACCTTTCTGCTTCTCTTTGAACAGAGATCTAAGTGGTTGGAGGTTAAGTTAATGAACAATGGTACAAATGCTTCTGAAACTGTTACTAAATTAAAAGAAATTTTTGCAGCCTTCGGTTTACCAGTAGAGTTAGTATCAGATGGAGGTCCACCATTTAATTCAGTAAACTTTGTTTCTTTCTGTCAAGCTAATGGAATTACTACCATTAAATCACCTCCAGGACACCCACCTAGCAATGGTTTTGCCGAAAGAGGTGTTCAAATTGTAAAACAGAATTTGAAAAATCTTTGATTTCAGAAAAAGCAGAGAACATCACAGAACAACAAGTTCTTTTGCAACTTTCAAATTTTCTTTTTTCATATAGGAACACGCCTACGACATCTACAGGTATGTCTCCTTCTGAAATGCTATTAAAAATTAGACCAAGAACAAGATTTAATCTTCTGAAACCCACTGGTCATAGTAAAAATGTTAAAGGAGGTTCTGCTGATGTCTCTCGTGTAAAAAAGTAATTTAAGATCAATGAATCAGTATATGTAAAAAATAATCAATCCAAACAATGGCAAAATTGTCAAAATTTTAAGTTTCTGTCTTACTTAGTGCCACTGGGCTCTAACATTAAGTTTATGCATGCTGATTCATTAAGAGTCGACTCAAGTAGGGACACGAACGATACTTCGATACTAGTAGGGTATCGATACTTTTTTCCGATACCAAGTAATTTTTTTATCGATACTTTTTTTTTCGATACTTTTACTAATATCGATACTTTTACTTTTACTAATTAGGGTCCCTAGATTAGAGGACAGTAGCGCAATTGACGCCATTTTCACTCCAAAAAAACCACAAAACACTAATGCTGCCATCTGTTTCTGTTACTGTTAGATATGTGATCTGTGATTTATGTGAACCGCAACTTATATGACAGTTGCATTTGACAATTGAGATTTGACTTGACATCGACGTGCGCGCCCGGTAAATTTGATCTTTGTTTATTATATGAAAAAGAGTGGGTAAACCGAGGTTTGGTGTGCGCCCGGTGTGCCCACGGCGTATTTTGTGAACGCACCCCAAACCGGAAAACGCCAAACACCTTAACCTTATTTTTATTTTCTAATAATTGTATTATTATGAATTCTGAATTTTGATATGATTTTGAATTGATTGATACGAATATGAGAATATGACAAAAATTAAGTTTATTTATAGTATAATTATCAATCGACAATCAGTAATTTTACGTGAGTACCAAAAAAATGTCTCCACCAAAAAGTAGTGTATGGAAAAACTTTACAAAAATAGACAGTACCACTGCTGCGTGTAAAAAGTGCTTTAAGCATTTGAAATCAAGCGGCAATACATCAAATTTAGCAAAACATTTAAAGCAACATCTCGACAGCGCTAGAGCCGCCAGTACAAGTTCAGTAATTACTAATAGTATTGGTGAAGAGAATAAGAATTCAGAAGAATCAAAACATGATGTAGCAAGTACCAGTTCCAGTAGTTCTCAGACTCAGCTTACTCCCAGTACTCCCACTGAGTAATTTTCAATATTAAAATGCCCTATTATGTTTAATATGCTTGTACGAAGCTAAATTATAAGAAATACAAACTTTTTAGGAATCACAGGCTCTCCTTGTGTGAATGGGCATCAGCACCAAGTACCAGTAGTGCTAAATGCAAGGCACACATTCACGATACTGATACTAACCACCAACTGGACAATCATTTTAACGAGGATTTTCAGATGGCCGAGGCTGAGCTAGATATTCGAATGGATATAACAAAGACGAAGAACAAAAATATTGACTATTCAAGGACATCTGCTACTACTACCCCTCTCAAGAGTCCCAAGATTCCCAAGACATTTACATCTACACCTAGTATTAAAGATGCTTTGAAAAGAATCACATCATATAAAGGTAAAAAATATGTAAATATTATAATATAACCTAAGTATGAAGATAATTTAGTATACTATTTTACCCTATTTTATTTAACAACATATTAATTTTATTACAGAGGGCGGGTCGAGACATGCTGCCATCACACAATGTATTTTGTACTTTATTTGTAAGGATAACAGACCGTTTTATTCTGTAACTGGGGCAGGGCTTAGAAAACTTATGCATGAAGTATGTCCCTCATATAAAATTCCTCATCCAGATACTTTTAAAGCAAAATTAGTAATAAAATATGATATCATGAAATCCATATATGAGGAACGATTGAGCAAAGTTCCCCATATTTACCTCACTTTTGACATGTGGACAGAAACAATGCAAACCAAAAGTTTCCTTGGTGTCACAGCCCATTTCCTTACAGGACTAAAATTATCATCAATCACTTTAGCAACTAGACAACTTTTTGAACGCCATACAGGTGATAACATTAGTGAGCAATTGGAGGAAATCCAAAAATATTGGAAGATTACTAAAGAACAGATTGTTGCGGTGGTAACAGATAATGGTGCAAATGTAGTGAGTGCCGTTACAAAATCATTTGGACGAAACAAACACATGCCTTGCTTTGCCCATACGGTAAATTTAATAGCAGAAGTTATTACCAAAGATCCCTTAATTTTGCCAATTTTGTCTAAAGTGAGAGATATTGTGAAGTGGGCTAAGCGAAGTGTGACAGTTAGTGACAAGTTGAGAAAAATACAGCTTGATAATGAAATGTCTAATGGAATAACAAAAAAACTTATTCTTGATGTACAGACTAGATGGAATAGTACATATTATATGCTGGAAAGATTTTCTGAACTTGTCACAGCTGTTAATCAAGTTATTATAAATGACACTGCAGATCCACCAATATTAACAGCCACAGAGCTGGATTTAGCTAGACAAATTCAAATTGTTTTGAAACCATTAGAATTTGTGACTAGAGAGGCTTCTGGAGAATTGTACATTACAATATCCAAAATAATACCAATGGTTAACTGTTTAAAAAACCAATTACGAAATATAACATCAGAATTGGAAATTGTTATGGCATTGAAAAAAAAGTTACTTGATGAAATAACTAAAAGGTTTGGTAAAATGGAATACAATTACTTTTTAACAGTGTCAACTTTACTGGATCCACGCTTTAAAAGAATTCACTTTGAAGACCCACTCGCTTGTTCTAAATCAATTGACTACATCAGGAAGACAATTGCTAGCCAACAAAGTTCCAGTGAGTCAGAAGGAGATGATTCACCAACACGACCATCTACATCAGAAGAACAAAAAAAATATGATTTTTGGAATTACCACAAAACACTGGCACATGCTCAAAATCAGAAAAGCCAGCAGACTACTTCAAAAATCAATGATGAGCTGACAGTTTATTTATCCAATCCAGTCATGCCACTTAATTCCGACCCAATGACTTACTGGAAGGAAGTAAAACAAGTATTTAGGTCTCTCTACAACCTAGCCATTTCCCATTTTTGTATTGTTGGAACATCAGTACCCTCAGAAAGGCTTTTTTCAAAGCCGGTGGTAGTGTAACTCAAGACAGAAATCGCCTTTCGAGTGAGTTGCTAGAAAGATTATTATTTTTAGGAGATTGTACTGAAGACGAATGGTTTGGATAGGTTGTATTTTTAATTGTGTCATATATTTTGAATATGTATTCTCAATAATACTACAAATGTTCAATAAGTTGTATTATCTATATTATTTGGTAAGTGTTACATAATAAACTTTTTTCGAAATAAATAATTGCCATTATTAACATGTGTTTAATTTTTAATGTAAAGAAAAAATATATTGGGTATTTCATTTCATAAAGTTTATTTAATTTTAACATTGATTTTAACCTATCCTATAAGTAAAAGCTATTGGATCATTTGCCGAAAAAAAATGTTGCAAGAGAAGAGTAGAATCTAAATTTTGTCATTAAAAAAACAAAGCTATAATTTCATTTTTTCTTACAAAAAAGATCTGTTTCACACTTTACAATTTTTTTATGTTAGGTTGGGTATCGATACTTCGTGGTATCGATACTTTTTTCCGATACTTCGTGGATATCGATACTGCTCAAACGATACTTATTCGATACCGAGTATCGATACTTTTTATCCGATATCGTATCCCTAGACTCAAGTGATGTACCTAATCTTGTATCCTTAGATATACCTTCTACCAGTGGACTGTTTTGTGGAAATCAAGGTGTCTTTTCATCAGGATAAACCTATTGTACAACAAAACCCTTCACCTGAGCAGTCTTCACCATTTACACAACCATTGGTACCTCCACAAAACAATGCTACTTCGGTATCCCAACAGATATCACCTAAGAATAGTGTAAGTTCCAATGATGTAGAAAGTGAAACTTTCCAAGTCTCACGTTCTGGTGGAGTTATCAAACCCATACGTAAGTTAGATCTTTAATTAAGAAGGGGAGATGTTATGAACGCAGGCTCGTACAAGGTTGGCAATACTGACGAGACTTGGAATGTCAACTGCCAACATCGTGACTTTGCACTTTTGGTCTTTTTGTATTTTCGAAGTTTGGAACAAAATAAAATGTCTTATTAAAAGTGTGGT
Source organism: Psylliodes chrysocephalus (assembly GCA_927349885.1). Lineage (NCBI taxonomy): Eukaryota > Metazoa > Arthropoda > Insecta > Coleoptera > Chrysomelidae > Psylliodes > Psylliodes chrysocephalus. Next base: position 2,759,601 of record OV651833.1, read on the forward strand.
CTTTTAATGAAAATACACAACAATGGCTATACAAACGATCCTTATGAGAGGGAGCAACGCAGGTTGAAACGCTTGTTTGACGAGTTATCTTCTGGATCTGAACTTGAAAAATCAGATCCATATGAGGATGATGGAGAGTATGGATCGGATCAGGACTATGTACCAAGTGAAAATTCTTCAGAGTCAGATGTGGAGCATGACAAAGCAGATTTGAGCTCCAATTCGGAGGCTAAAAATGACCCTAATAATGATTAAGACCTTTCTCCAAGTTCATCACCAAGAGTGTTTGTTCAGCAATCTCAAAACAATGGGGACAGCGATTGGGAGGACACAACAACAGATATACCAGATTTTGACTTCTATGAAGCTAGCAACTGTTTAAAAATCACCCTTGATGACAATTCCATTCCACTTCAGGTATTTGAAAAGCTTTTCACTCCTGAAATACAAGAATATATTTTACAATGTTCAAATGCCTATGGAAATAGCTTAGTCAACATCAACAGACCAAAAACTAGACATTGCAAAGACGTAAATTTCCGCCCCATTTCAATTGATGAAATGAAGGAATTTCTTGGCTTATGCTTGCTTCAAGGCCAGATATCTACAAAAAATATGAAACGCTATTTTTCTTATTCTGATCCGTTGTATTATCACCCATTCTTCAGTTTCACCATGTTTGGAAGGCGTTACCAACAAATCCTCAGAGTTTTCTGCTGTTCTCCTCCTGGTTCGAGATCCAAAGACAAAGTTCATCTCTATGTTAATCGCTCAATTCCAGAGCGTCTACGGTCTAGGCAAGGAACTTTCTCTGAATGAAAGTCTCTTACATTTTCGTGGAAGATTAGGATTCCGAGTGTATATAAAAAACAAGAAAAGTAGATATGGCATCAAGTTCTTCGAGGTAACCACTTTAGATGGGTATCTTCTCAACATGGAAATGTATAGTGATGCTCAGACTGCAGCACTTGACAACAGTGTCAGTAATACCACCACTCTCGTACTAAGACTGCTGAAGCCCTATCTTATGAAAGGACACCACATTTTCATGGACAACTACTACAACAGCTACGAGTTATCAAAGAAGCTTTTGAAATTGAAAACACACACAAACGGAACTCTAAGGGCTAATCGAAAGAACAATCCCCAGAAAGTTGTGTCATCTATACTTAAAAAGGGGAAACATATCTGGCAACGCAGAGGAAACTTATATGTCTCTAAATGGAAGGACAAGAGAGATGTTCTCGTGATTACAACTCGGAACCATCCACGCTTGGTGACAACGACAAACAAGTTTGGAAAAGAATATATGAAGCCTGAAGAAGTTGTTACGTATAATAATCACATGTCCGGAATCGATAGATGCGATCAAATGACTTCAACGTACTCTTCTCCATGCAAGACGCTTAGATGGTACAAAAAATTGATGTTCCATCTATTGGACGTGTCAGTTTGGAATGCATTCTACCTTTACAGAAAGTATTTCAAAGGCGCTAACAGAAAATACTCTTATCTTCAATTCAGGAATAACTTGATCAAGTGCCTCCTAAACCTGTCCGAAAACATCGAGATAAAGAACTTAGTAAGAACGAGCAGACATAGTAATAGAAGATTTCAAAATTCTGTACCAGAAGAAAACTTAGAGAAAATTCCTGGTGTCCCAGGACCTAAGTCTGGAAAGAAGTCTGTTTTTCTAAAGTGTAAACTATGTACTATGAAAAACACACGCCGCGTAATGAGCTGCCGATGCAAGGGATGTGTTGGAAAACCACCTCTGTGTCCTTCCTGTTTTGAGGAGTGGCATAACAAATAGATGTAACACTTTTGGTAGAATGTAGTTGTAATAATAAGAATTTTTTATTATGGTTAGAAACGCTTTTGTTTTTGAATATATTTTTTTTATTTACATTTTTTTATGTGTTTTTATTTATAACGCCGTTCAGCGTCATGGGAAGACAGAAGCCAATATATTTCGACAGCGTGACAGGACGCTTATCGGCTTCATCACAAAATAATAAAAAAACCCACATAATATTTTTTTTCACACCAAAGTTCAAATAAATCACTTACCTAAAGCAGTAACGAATCTACTCCCACAATAAAACGGTAGTGTCACATGAAGTGGAATTTCGATATGGGAACTGTCACTGAACGTGTTAATGGAATCGGTATACTCACATACTTTGATTTTCTTTTACTATACGGAGAATGGTCGCACTGCGCAGCTTTCTGAGTGCCTTTTAAAAGGAGATAGAAAACTCCGCCATTTTGAACCCTTATTACGTGTTGCCTACATCTTGGCGCAATATTTTTAATAGGTGCGTTTTAATCATCCGCTTCTGCTTCGGAATTGTCAGTTTTCTTGTTTTAATCTGACAGGTTAAAACGACTAAACCGACAATTCCGGAAGTAGCAGTGGATGATTAAAACGCACCTGATATTTTGCTTGCTGCTGTCAGTGTCAGTGAATATTATTTTTGAAGTCACAGTTAATTGCTAAAGAATCAGTTAGCTCACTCGGACCAGTTGAAAGTTCCAAAATAACATCCACTCCAGGGATACAAATTCAGGATACGCAGAAGACTGCTGTTTTATTATAGGCGGTTGTCATATATTGTATTATCCGAGTTGCACAGTGTATAAACTGAAACATTGAGATCCAAAGTGTTGACGCAGAGTGAGCGATCTGATTCTTTAGCTGTAAACTGTGTCACAGAGTTCAAAATGGCCGCGCCCTATGTTGGGCGTGTCGGGCCTCTCTTTTGCCTCGTATAGTAATCAAAGTATGTGGGTATACTGCAGAGTTATATTGTTAAATAGGAAACGTTCTGGCGAATTAGAACGAATGCATTTGCATACATATACAAATGTCTCCGAACAGGAAGAATATGAAGAATTTAATAAAGTAGTATCTTCTACAGAACAAATTTTGTTAAACACATTTAAAAGGGTTGTCATAAGAGGGAAAAGAGGTAGGGGAGTGCCAGTATTATTTAGCATTGATGTACAGAATCACCTTAAATATCTAATTGAAGAACGCAATAAGTACATGCCTAAAGATAATAAATACCTTTTTGCCAAAGCAAATTCGTTATCTCCTTTTATTGGTTACAAAACATTGAATAAGTATGCTAAGAGTTGTGTGGCTAAAAATCCATCATCAATAACATCAACCCGTTTGCGAAAGCATCTCGCTATGCTTTCTTAACTTTTTAATTTATCAGAACAAGAAATTGAACAATTAGCAAGCTTTATGGGGCATACACCAGGGGTACATAGAAGTTCATATCGATTACCTGATGATGTGTATCAGACAGCCAAAATATCTAAACTTTTATTGATAATGGAAAAAGGTGGTGCAAATCATTATCAAGGTAAGTCTTTGGATGACATAGATATAGATATGGAACAGAATTTACTTAGTGACGACGAATCAAGTAAGAAGAGTGATAATGAGGATGATGTTTATGAAAGTTTGCCCCGATCTTCAAGTTCTTCTGTTAAACAGAATAGTTCTCATGTTACTTCCACAATTATAGTTCCCAAAAAAGGGAAATTTCGAACACTCGTCCCATGGACTAGTCGACAAAAGAAAGTTGTTAAAAAATATTTTACAAATCATATTAAATCAAAAACACCCCCGAGACGTAGAGAATGTGAAGAGCTTAAGGAACAACACAAAGAAATGCTTAGTAACAAAGATTGGCTTAAAATAAAGGTATTTATACAAAATGAATACAAAAAGAAACAATAAGATATAGCAAATAAGTAAGTCCATTAAAAAATTGTTTTATATATGTTTTTTTTATATTTTTCGTTAAAATATTTTTTTTTTACCCAAATTTAATGGAAAATTTTTAAATCTGTAAAACTTTTATCTTAGCCTTAAGATTTGCATTAGAAATAAAACCATTTATATAAGTATATTTTTATAAATATATGATGCTATGTTTCTATTCAGAATTTCAACAAATAATGATAAGATTGCCTTTTTTAATTCTGGATCAGTCACTAAATGGCGCTCAACGAAATAGTGCGTATCAAAATGGCGCTATTTTTAAATGTCTAATCAAAATGGCATTTATCGAAATAGTGCCTACTTAAAGTAGCGCGTACCGAAGCATTATCAGTTTATTTAAATAGCACTCTAGCCCTAATCAAACAGTGCCTGGAGCCATCATGAGAAAATTTTATAACTTAGTTAACTTACCCTGTGCGTGAGCGATCCGTTAAATTTAAAATGCCTTCAGGCCGCACAGGTTAGGTAAATTAGTTGTTTTTTATTTTTTTTTTAATTCTGTGTATATTTTTTGTAAAGCAATCGGCGTTGGCTCCAGGCCGCACAGGTTATGTAAATTTGTTATTTTTTTTAATAATTTAATATAAAAAAATTTGCGGAAAAACCCCGCGATGGCTCCAAGCACTGTTTCGTTCAGGCTCTGTTTTGTTCAGGCGCTATTTCGACTGACGCTATTTTCATGAACGCTATTTCGTTCAGGCGCTCTTTTCATAAGCGGTATTTCAATCAAGGCTATTTCGTTCAGCCCTATTTCGTGACAGAGCCTTTAATTTTATATAGGTACCAATTTTCTACAACAATATCTATTGTTGTATTTTTCAATTTTCTAAATATAAATAAAGACAAATTGATTAAGGTATTTACATTATGCAATACAGCAATTAAAAGTTATAATAAGATGAAAATTGGTACTTAGAAGAATAATTTATAAAATGATCATATAAAATTTGTATAATTTATGCAAATTGAGGTTATTTATAAAGTACAAATTATTTCCAGCAATTCTAGGAATTCTGCGTTCAGTAGAATTCGGAGAACTGGACAAAAAAGAATATCGGAGTTATATCAAAGTATTCCCTTAGTCACCTAAAATATAATTGTAACCTTATAAATATTGTAAACAAGATAATGTTACTTTTCTTTCATATAAATAGTAAAACATGTATTATATTATTCATTATTCTTTTAGACTCGATACTTTGTTCTTGTATTAGAATATACGTTCTCAAAAGTTAGCATTGTTAGTTCACAAAAGTGATTAAAGTTTCTTTTTAAAAAATATGTTTTCGCTTCCAAAGTTAAAACTGGCGCAGTCAGTAGGATAGTGACACGGTCAAAAAGAAATCATCACTTCAGTCGAAAGAAGAATTTCTATTGGCTTTGGAGTTCCAATTCCTTAAGTGTCCAATTACCTAACCAGAGACTTTCAACTTCCAAGTGAACAAGCCGACAGTGCCACCGAGAAGACTTCGAGGAAAATAATCGGAGAAAGGACTTCAGAAGAAATTGCGAAAGTGCTAATTTTTCATTTCTTTCAAATCCCTTCAGAGGTAGTAGGAAAAATAGTATTGTTAAGGTTTTGTTAAGATTTATATTTTGAAAGAATACTTGAATAAAAAGATAATGTAATACTAACAAAAGAGAAATATTGAAAAATATATATATTAATAATAGTAATCACTAATAATTTTGAAAGTAAATGAATATAACTTTCAACAAAAAAATAATTTATTTATGAAAACTAATCCACCTATTGTTATACCAGAGATTAAAGATTTGGACTCTTTAAATACTTTTTTATTAGATAGTGATAGCGATACAGATAATTTTGAAATTAATTTTGATAATAGTTCTGATAGTGAAGATAACTTAAACGATATGGCGAATGTCCAAGTTCAACCACAAAGGGCTCCAATTAATTGGGAACTCTTTAAATCAAAAGTACAAAATATAAAACCATTTAAAGGAAATAGTGATGCTTAAAACATTTTTATTACTAGATGTGAAAGTTTAATTAATACCCTTGCAGTATATAATGACATAGAATTAAATGAACACATTTTGTATCCAAAACAAATTAGTAGGCAAAGCTGAATCGATGGTCGGCAATAGAATCCAGATAAATAACTGTTCAACATAATTCTAAAATCTAGCAGAAGAGTTCTTCAACAAAGTAGAGTATTCAAAATTAATTTTTAATGCTGCAATCATAGAGGCATACATGAACTACGCTGGAAACAGTATGGCTGCGTTGCTCATATCAATAATTAAGTAGTATATGACGGTCTCAAAGATGATAAAATCATTAAAATTATTGGACGGGTAAAGCATATTGTTGGTCACTTTAAAAGAAGCCATATTGCTACAGCAAAACAATATCTTCCCAACAAAACCAGGGAAATGAAAATACTCTAAAACTTTTACAAGATGTACCCAGTCATTGACATTCTACTTACGTACTACAAGTTAAGAAAGAATTTTCAGATTCTACATACCTCTAAGACCAGTAAAATCTAAATTCCAGGCTATTTACTTTACTGTAAAAATATTTTCAATTTTTTTTAGTGTTTCAAAAAGAAATTTCTACATTCCTGATAACGTTAAGAGAACAAAATTGAGGCAAAATGAAAAATTAGTGAAAACTGTGAAATTGCCGGAGAATTTGCCTATTCAATTTCCAATCCAGTCACACAGGTATTAATAAAACATTTTTTTATATCTCATTTGAAGTCATTATGCAATTAATAATTATGCAATTCCAAAATTTTAAGCATAAATTTGTAAAAATGATAGTTACAAACATCTTTAGGTACTTCTATCTAGTTTAGATTTAAAGTTGTAAAATAATAGTTTGTGTAACAAGTGACATTATTTTAACTGCAACATATTACACAATATATCATATGACTAAAATACACCGTCAATATGCTATATAAATGTATTGTATTTTTTAGAATTCGTATTTGGCAAATTTTGGAGGAAATAATCTTATTAATATAACAAACAGGATTCTGAAGACATTTCTCAGACGATATAGGTAAATGTTACAGTTTTTAGACAACAAAAACAAAGATTTTGTGACCTAAAACTAAAAACTGCTATTATAAATACTATAATATTACTGTATATCAATACAAATACGTAAAATAAATTTTAATTTGCTCTCAAAATATCTGGAACAAATTAAACGTATGAAGTAAGGGCCCTTTTAAAGCATTAATTTCATCTTGAAATTAAAACTAGTAAACACTAAAATATAATAAAGTGGTAGCTTTGACATTGTGTTTGTCACTTTTTAATCCAAGGAAGTAAAACATCTCTAATATTTTTGACTAAGGTTATTATTTTTAGAAAAACTATTTTGACACTGTTTGAAACAGTTAATTTTCTTGAACCATTAATGATATCACACTTGATTCTGGTTCAAAATGTTTTGAAAGCGTCTCAAAGACCGTTTCATACCGGTAAACTGTCAAAAAATCTTATCTCTTAACCCATTTACGCCTACCGTCCTTTTAAAAGGACTTCAAAAAGAAACCTATATTTTTCTGATTCAGCTGACGGTTTGAACATGTCGCCAGTGTCACGTTATATTTAGTTGACATCTTAAACAAGATCAATCGCCATCGTTAGGGTTTTGTTAAGTTTTGGATCGATAGTGACGGTTAAAAAACACTGTGCTGTTAGTGATTTTGCAATGAGTGACTCAGGGTAAGATATGTTAAACCTCGTTTATTTTGTCGTTGCTGTTTTGATTATTTTTAATAAATAACATAATATACTTACCTTTTTTTATATTTGTGGTTATGTTTTACACTTCTAGATCATTCCAGGGGCGTTCAATTTAACGAGTCCTTTTAAAAGGACGGTAGGATTATATGCTATTATATGCGTTTTTTTTGCAGGCATTGGAAAAAGCCACTAACCATGGCACAACTCTTAGAAGAATTGGAGAATGACTCTACGCCGGACATTCCTACAGGAATTACAATTTTTCCACCCGAAAATGCCAACGAAAACTACAATACCGATGAAGATTCTGGGGCTGAAGACGATGTAGATCCAAATAATTTACCCGGAGTGCAACTAAGGGCCCCGGCGGAAATCGAATTTGACGTAGAAGGTGATGACGACGGGGACAGTGATGAGGATCTACCACTGTCCACTTTTGTTGAAAGGCGACCTAAACACATAAAGACGTTTGACTATACTCTCAATAAAGATTTAGATTCTACATTTATACAATGGCAACCAGTTCAAACTGCACAAAGCAATCGTTGCCCTGGAAATATTTTCAAGCTGTTTTTTGATGAAAACTTGGTAGGAGAAAATGTCAATTTTACCAATATTTATGCACAACAAAAAAACTGCCCCGTTAACGTTACTGTAGACGAGATGTATTTCGTCATAGGGGTGTTACTTGTCAGTGGATATACAACTGTTCCAAGGCGACATATGTATTGGCAAAATTGCAACGATACCCAGAATAAACTTATATCAGCCGCTATTTCCAGAGATAGATTTCAATTCATAATGAGTAATCTTCATTGGAATGATAATACTTCCCTTGATAAAAATGACAAGTACTCTAAATTGCGTCCTCTTTTCAACAGCCTAAATAAAAAGTTTTTTGATTATGCCCCAGTTGAAGAGAATCACAGCTTTGATGAGGCTATGATACCGTATTTTGGGAAACATAGCGGCAAGCAATTTATTAGAGGCAAGCCTATAATATGGGGGTATAAATTTTGGGTAGGTACCCTACGCCTTGGACACATTGTTTATTTTGATCCCTACCAAGGTGCGTCGACAACAATTCCAGACAAATATTAACACATGGGTTTGGGAGCGTCAGTTCTCCAATATGCAGATGTTTTACAGAAAATGCCTTACCAGTCCTTTCACTTATTTTTTGACATTTTTTTTACATCTTTGTCACTTCTAAAGGAGCTAAAATTGAGGAACATCAAGGCAACTGGTACTATACGTGAAAACCGGATCCCTCAATCTCCATTTAGCAATGCTAAAGTTTTGAAGAAAAAAGCACGAGGTACATTTGAATGGGGTGTTGCCGATAATGAAATCGCTTTATGCAAATGGAATGACAAAAGCGTTGTTACTTTAGCCACCAATGCATGTTCAGTTTTGCCAGTAAATAAGGTCAAACGATTTTCACAGGCTGAAAAAAAGCATGTCTATATAGATCAGCCACAATTGATCAAGGCGTACAACGAAAATATGGGAGGTGTAGACCGTAGTGACCAAAATATAAGCCAATATAGAGTTTCAATACGAGGTAAAAAGTGGTATTTTCCGTTATTTTCCCACTGTGTCGACATGGACTCACAAAACTCGTGGCACCTCCATAGGAGTGATGGTGGTACCCTAGACCAACTTCAGTTTAGGAGGGACCTAGGGACTCAGCTGCTCGAAACGTACAGGAAAACAACTAAGAAAGGACCTTCGAAATTGCCAAAAACCGCGCACCAATTCTCACGTTACGATAGACTAGATCATTTAGTTACATATCACGAGAGTCAGCGAAAATGTGCTGTGTGTCACAAAAAATCAAATTTTGTGTGCCAAAAATGTGACGTTGGTCTTCATCCAAAAAACTGTTTTGTGGCCTATCATACTAATTAATTTTTAAGTTTGAGTTTTAAGTATTTTGCTAAGCATTTTGTAAGATATATAAAAATATTTTTAAATCTTTATTTATTTTTCTAATAGTAGCCCTTTATCCTACCGTCCTTTTAAAAGGACCGCTGTTTTTTTCCAAAAATGGAAATCGAAATTTTTTTTATGATTTTACCTTACTTTGACCTTACTTCTCGTTCAATGTACTTTTTTGTGTTGTGATATATTTTTTTATTTTTAAATAGTTCAGAAAAATGAAAGAAAAGATGGTATAGTGGAACTAATTTTAAGAAAATTTCTGCTCACTGTGGATAAATACACTGCACAAAAATTAAATGGTAAGCTCAAATAATTTGGCTTTACTTGCCTTTTTAATTTTTTTGATAAAGAAAAACAATCATAAGTAAATGATTATTATATTCTGAACGTTTCTTTAAACCATTTTAAAAGATGTATTTGTGCAGCAATATCTTCAACAACTGACAGAAATTGAAGATAGTCAAAATTCAGAGGTTCAAAAAATAAACAATTGCCAAATAGGGAACCTGTTACAACAAATGAAGTTTGGACTACCTCACCAGACAGAGACTGATAAAGTGGCCACAACGTATTTTTTAGCTCTACGAAAAAAAACCAAATTACAAATTTTCTGATAAATGTACAGCCAAATAATCTTTCTGGTAAGAAATTGCACAAAATATGAATGCAGCTGGTTTTTTTGTTGGGAAGGAATAGAGGAGTGAGAAAAATGGCGCCAAAAATTTGTAAACCTCCCAAAGTTTTTACACAAAATATATGGATAAGAAAAAAAGCACTGGAGAAGGTATTTATATTTCGCTTCTTTTCCAAGCATTATCAAAATACTTTTTTTATAGGTAAAATTAAAAAACCTTTATTTTATAAAGAGAGGCAATTCTGAGGGAAAAGGATAAAGCAAATCCAGCATTCCTTATAGATTAGGGTGAAGCGAAAAATAGAAGTTTCGAAAATCATTTTGGAATAGTGCGCAAAAGTTGCCAATTGGTATTACAAAACTAATGTTTATTATCGGGTTTTAAAAATTTTTTCATCTTCTGTCCTCTACCGGGCTTTGAAAAAATAAATAATCCAAATCCCGGTAGAGGACAGAAGATGAAAAAATGTTGAAAAACCAAAAATAAACATTAGTTTTGTAATACCAATTGGCAACTTTTGCGTACTATTCCAAAACGATTTTCAAAACTTAGATTTTTTGACTTATTTATTTATTTTTCTTTTTTTATTAATATTGATACTGAGAGTTAACGCTACGGCAAACAGAGCAGTTCTTCGCTTGTTTAAACAATATTGGATTTATATACGAAACACAAATATTGAATATTCAGTATAGTTTAAACAACCCAGAACTTACCACGGGGAGGTAACTGCTCGACCAGTTCCATCCCACCCTCCCTCATCCTTTTCGATTATTTATTGTTTATAGTCTTTTTTGAGTCAAATTTTGGAATAAGTTTGCGCGAATCTATTTTTGCTTTAATAAAACTGTCTCTTTTTTGTGACCCAACAACTGATAAAGATGCTTCTGTAACAAATTTCACACATCTCTCTACTGATTGGGTGTGACAGGGAAATGCAGCGATGTCGATGATTTTTTCAGGAGAACCGGAAATAATATTTTTCAAATCATCCACTTCTAAAGTTTGAAGCAATGGGGGACAAGTTATCTTATTTTTTGTCAATCAATCAGATCAACATAGTAATCTGCATCAAAATTAATTTTTGGAATAATAAAAGGTCTGACATTGGTTGAACTATTATTGCCCATAGTTTTTGCATTCAGAATGCGACGAAGTGCAAGTGTCATGCAGCATACATATCAGAAGATTTTCCGTATGAAAAAAATAGGCATTTCTTTGAATTACAGGGTCTATAACACTTTTCAAATCTTGCTCTAGGTACCGACTACGTTTTATCGTTTGTAAAACATGCTTTGCACCATTTACACATGATGAGTTGCATTTAATTTAAAACCACAAAGGATTATAAACCTTGACGATAAATTTGGTCAGTTCCTTTAATTCTGAGGTTGGATTTATGGTACTTACATAAAGACGTAATATGCGATTGGCCAAAGTGAGCCATCGAGAATGACCTAATTTTCCTGGGCTTCGGTTCAATAAATCCACGGAGCACTTCCCTGTAGAAACTGCAACACAAATTTCAAACAGATATTTTTGATCTGCACTTGAGTCAAGAAAATCTACTTCTGGTAACTCACAGTCAATAATGTTATAGTTTACAACTGGCATATTTTCGCACTACACTATTTGCTTTCCTATAATTCCTGCAAGAGCTCTTGGACCCATAGTTTGACCGTCCAGCTTCTGAAAAAGATGCTTTAAAGGTAATTCATTAGCATGAAGCTAGTAGACAAATCTTTGTAAAGGGCGTCCTAATTTTAATTCTATTTGAGAAATTGCACCATTTTTTTGCCGTATGTGACGGAACCGTGGCCGTCACATCCTACTGCCACTAGTTCTTCTAGATTATATCCATTACTTTCTAAGAAGTTGATAATACTTTGACGAATGCTTAGAGCCGATCCAGAAAGGGGTACTGTGTGACCTAAAAATATAGAGCCCGGCTCTTGAACTAAAGAAATGTGTTCTTCGAGTATGGTTTTTCTGTGGTACTTGCCTTTAATATTTTCGATTACGAAGGTTTTATTTTTCCTTCCGTCAAAGTATATGGCTTTCAAAGTTTCTGAGGAGTTTTGCGTAAAACTTTTTCTTGATTGCTCTCTTGCTCTTCTCAGCTTACTTCTGTCTATTACGTTTTTTGTATTGGCATACAATTCCAAGGTCGTGTAGCACAGCAGTTGCCACTGCTGCTGCAGATCTATCCGATAATCCATAGCGGTCACAAACTTTGGCCAAGGTGGAAAGTTTGACGTAATTTTGTGTACACTGCATATCTGTATTGATACTGTCATAGGAAGTGGAAGGCAATTCATGATCTATCTTGATATCAGTTTCTGGCTTTTGCTTTCTTGATAAATTGATGTTGCTTGCACGTTGGACGGATTGTTCTAGTTCTTTCCTTTGCATAAATTTGTCCATTCTGCTGGCCTTATTTATCAGCTTTGAGGTTTCCTTTACATCAATGTTTCCAATAATCATTTTTCTAGGCCCCCTCTGATATAGTAAAAAATCCCATTCATTTTTAGGTATCTTTTTTTCCTTATCGCAAGAACATTGTTCAAAAATGTCGCATTTGCAAGCGCTAATATCAAACAGACGAGTGTTCTCGATTTGAAATTTCTGGACACTTATTTTGTAACTATTATTTTTCTTACTTTTCGGAAACCTCAAAAGTTTTAAATACTTGTCGTGGTGAGTTTTTATTAATTGCGAAACATGTTTTCTTGTTACGGTAGAAATTGACGCTTTTTGCCACAACCTTAAAATTTTGTCAGATAGTACAAGAGATATCTCAAAAAACGTTGGTTCCTTCCCTGAGTTTGGAGGTTTTAAATTATACCTGGTCCATAAATAACACTTTAAAACATCAGCTTTCGAAGGAAGTAAGTTACCTTTAAAATTTGCAGGAGCACCAATTAGGGGACACTCAATGCCTTGCCTAGTATAACGGAACTTTGTAGAACTCATATTTTTTTGACACGATCGCCGAAAACCACAAAACTTCAATTTTCACATAAAAAACCGCTTAACGCTACATAAAACACGACTTATTGCATACTAATATAATATATAAATGAGATGATGCAATTATCATGCGGGAGTACGTAGCGCGCCGGACTTCCGAGCACAGTGTATCCCACAAAGCACGTATCTTCTAGAGACCCCACGCCAATGTTAAACTTTTAAACCAAATTGGCGCCACCTTGTGTTTGGAGCTGGAACTAAAATGACAATTGACAGATGGCGGTAAATTCAAATTGTAATTTTTAGAAGTAGGTAGTAGTTTTAAATTAAATTTTAAATGATTTCCACATAAATTATTTTATAAAATAAAGAATGGAACTAGTAAGTTCGAAACTTTTATTTTACAAAATAATTTAGGTCGATTATACCAAATTTGAGGAATTAATTTGTTATAAGCAGGGGTCTGATGTGAAGAGTTGGTTCTGCATATTATTAAATAAATATAAGATATATCAATAAACAATAAAATAGAACATTCTTAAAATATGTTTATTAATAACTTAAATAACATTATTAGATAAAAATAAATACAAATAATAATACATATTTAACGAATACTTACTTGCAGCAAATAGGTATATAATCTCAAATCTTTAAAATACCTATCAATAATTTAAATGTGAAGTAGAGACTAGGATATTACATTTTATTAACACTAAAATAATATATTTTATAAACGTCTTTTAAACCGAGGACAAATGTAATATAGGTATTGTATTAAAAGGTGAATCCTTTTAACTATTCATTCAATGATAAATAGGTATTTTCCTTCCAAATACAGATGGTGGTATTACTCCACTGCTTTGTGTATTACTCTCTTATGTGAAAAATGATTTCGGAATCTAGTCCAGTGATAAATTGATTATCAATTAGTTGTTATACCCGTTTCTTTTTATGATGCAGATGCATGGTGAATCAATGAAGTTTTTCTCGAAGTTTTCAACGTAGCACCAAAATTATTGCAAAACACAGTAGGTTATAACTAAGACGAAACTATAAACAGAAACCAAAGCCAACAAAAAATCACTAAAATCAGACGGAAAAATGAGATTAACCAAAAACATAAATAAATACACGTCACATCTTTGGAGTCTTTGGGTTTTTCTCCCATAAAGCTTAAAAATGGAGTAAGAAATCAGAATTTTACCAGTAGCCCCATCTAGAGTTTGGAGCAAATAGCATAAAAAATGTCAATTGTCGGTTTTGACCTTGGTCATTCACGTGGAACCTCTATGTGCTTTGTGGTGTATCCACTCTTACCGTCAAGGTCAATGCGTCTTAAGTTTCATACCCCCGCCGTCGTGAGGTCGCCACCGTCACCGTTTATAGGACACGCTTGTGCAGCGTTGCCAGTGGCAAAGATTTTACCCGAACTTTGAGTATTCTTAATCTACAAATGAACACAAATTAATTGACCTTTTGTTTATTCATCAAAGATTATAGCGTTTTTCATTTATAATGTACTATTGCCTTGAAAAGTAATGTCTTCAAATATTTGTCACTGAAATAATCTTTCTTATTGCATCTAATGGTGATTTCGGGTAATATGGGATTATCATCGTGTAACACTGGCAACACTGCGAAAGTAATGCCTACATAACCACAAACATTTGTTTATTTTACTCATTCATAGAAAAAATAATTTTTATGATTTTTGTGATTGATAGTGCTTTTGTGTTTGAACTGATTATAAAATGGTGAATAGTTGTTGTGTTCCAGGTTGTTGTATTGATGGTAAAACGGCAAGAATGTATCGTTTTCCCGTAAATTATACACAAGTAACTGTTTAAATTTATATTACCTATTATTGTCTTTTGTGGCTCCGGTACGCTTTAGTTTTTTTAGTTATGTCTAAGCGTCTTGTTTTCCCCGGATTGTCCTGAATTTATATTAAAATTTACATCTATGTAAGTAATTTTTATGCCCATCAAAAAAATGATTCTAAATATTTTCAAGTATTTGTCCTGGGGTTTTCACAAAGTTAAAACCTGGTCACCCCCAGGTACGTCTTAATAAGGAAAAAAATTGTATACAGTAAAAAATACCCACTATTTTTTGATAATTATATGCGATTTGCCTTATATGGACATCGACCATTCATAAATTATTCACAAAATACTTATTTAATAAATCGAATTTAACTTTACAGTCAATTATCTTTGCAATAATTTCTTTTCTACAATTAAAAAATGTATCAAAATGTCACGTTTTTTGTTTTGTAACTAACTTAAATTGTTTTATAAATAAATAAATAATTGATTCATTAATATTTTCCTTGTCCTCATTTTTTTTAATAATAATTCTAATTGTATTGGATATATTTGTAACTTTTGGTTATTTTTTTCCAAATATATTCTGTTATTTGCATTTTTTATAGAAATTTACTTTGCAGAAAGGATACTTTTTAGTATTTTTTTTTTTCAAAATTCCGATGTACCTACCTAAATTGTACCCGGCCCTCTGTAACTTTTTTTTACATTAGCTGAGTATTGATCTAGATTTTATTTCTTAGGTTTGTGAAATATGGCTCCAGAGAATAAGCAGAGACAATTTAATGTTTATGGATAAGGATAAGCTGTACAAAAATTATAGAGTGTGTGGAAATCATTTTAATTAAGGATGTGTTCAAGTTGGGACTTCAAGACTAAAATTAGGTTCATTACCTGTAAGAAATTTGCCAGGTATGTGTGTAATTTTTTGTTTGAAAAATAATTTAAAAAAAATTAGTTACCCTGTTATTCTGATAGCTAGCATAAAGATAACATTAGTTATGTTATGCAGAATAAGATTATTATTCCTTAAAAAATCTGAAACATACTTTTACTTAAACTCAGTTATATAGGTATTACATGCAAATATATTATTATTATCTTTGATAAAATAGTCTACAATTCATTTTACATTTTAAATATTCATAAGAAATGAGAAAAAAGTCAGTATCACTTCAAATTAAAAAAAAAATACAAAATTAACCAACTTGCCAACACGTCAATTCTGTAAGTCCACAATACCTAACAATTTAAATAAAAGAGTAATAGGTATATAAAAAATACATCCTTAGTGCAGCTTAGTGCTTAATTTATTTCAAAAAAACTTTTATTTTGTAAACTTATCACAAATTGAAATATTAGCAAGTTTTTCATATGTTTACGTTTCAGTCAAATCCCAAAATTTTGTTGTTTATGAACATGAATAGTAAACAATACCTAGTAGTAACTTAATACTAATTTGCTTCTAGTAAATAGGATTAAAAATTCTGATGCCTTCTACTTATTTGATTTATAATTGTATGAGCATAAGCTCAATTTAAATCTAATTTAGCTAGTAATTTTAAATAGATATTGTTAAACAATGCCTAATAGCAAATAAATACTAATTTGCTTATAAGTACCTAATTAAACAGACACGAAGGTATTCTTGGAAATCCAAAGATTGTTAATGTATTTTTCTTACTCAATAGGATTAAAATTGCTGATGCCTTGATGCACCAAATTTGATTTACACAATTTAAAGCTGATTTAGCTAGGTAATTTTAAATAGATATTATTAATAAACAATACCTAATAGCAATTTAATACCAATTTGCTTCTAAGTACATAATTAAAGGGACACACACATGAAGCTTTTCCTGGAAATCTAAAGACCTTTATTGACTTTGACTTAGTAAATAGGATTACAAATTTATATGCCTTGTACTTAATTTAATCTATTGTATAAGCATAAACATAATTTAAAGCTAATTTAGCTAAGTAATTCTAAATAGATATTGTCAGTAATGCTGTTTTAATCCTACCATAGGCAGATCATTTAGGTTTTCCATGGGTATTGTTGTTGCAAGTGTAGGCTTTGACTGTAACATAAATATTTCAATGCAAAAATAATCATTTACAACACAAAGTAAAAATAAATAGGTAATTCTGCAGTTTCCTGTTACAAATTATTAGAATCTGTTGATATGTATATTATATAAATCCATATTATTCTTATGTCTCTTTTTTTAGGTTCTAAATCGTACTCATTGGAAGAAAGCATTATAGTGCCTCTGTGTAATTTCTCAACTAAAAAGAGACAAATCAATCAAATAAAAATTTCAACCTATTCAGCAATGGAACCAAGTACTTCAGTAATGGAACCAAGTACTTCAGCAATGGAACCAAGTACTTCTAATATGGAATTGAACATTTCAGTTATGGCACCAAGTACTTCCACTGCTGCTAGTAGAAACTTAACGCCACCAATTAATGTGTCTAATCAACTGAATGTAACTACACCAAAAAATAGAAAAGGTATATAAATATTAAATATGTACTATCAAAATTGTATTCTGTTATGTAAGAAAACTTAATTTGCTGCAAATGGTGAATGATACAAGAAAAACAAAACTTTCTTCGAAACAAAACAAACTTTATAGAGTGGCTAAAAATTTAAGGAGAATAAGTTTGTCATTTGAAAAAGAAAATGATGGACTGAAAGAAAGACTTTCCAGTAAATGTTTGTCATTAACAAAAGAATAGTTACAAACCATGGTAAATGAAACGACTGCTAATTTTATTATGATGCAAATAACACAGCAAAACAGAAAAAAGCATGGAAGACGTTTTTCCTTGGATAATAAATTAATGGCCCTAACTTTATACAAACAAAGCCCAAAAGGGTACAGATTACTACAAAAAATTTTTGCTTTACCCACAAAAGCAACTCTAAGCAGGTTGTTGCAGCAAATTAGTCTCGATTGTGGACTTAACGACAATATGTTGTCGAGTTTAAGAAGCAGCGTTAAAGAAATGACAAAAGAGCATAAAATTTCAGTCCTAATGTTCGATGAAATACATTTAGAAGCAGGTCTCACTTACAGCACAAGTTTAGACAAAATTGTAGGTTTTGAAGATTTTGGAAATGGTCAGAGGTTTGAGAAATTTGCTGACAAGGCACTAGTTTTTATGGTAAAGGGAGTGTATAGGAACTGGAAACAACCTGTTGCTTTTTATTTACTAGGTGATGGCATGACTGGGGTAAAACTTGCAACCATAATTAAAGAAGTGATCGACGCAATTACTGAAGTAGGTTTGGAAATAGTGGCCACAGTTTGCGATCAAGTGGGTTCCAACTCCAGTGCCATAAAATATTTATTAAATGAAACTGATATTATTTTTAAGAGAAGAAATGAAGAAAATATACAGGTTTTATAATAAAGAAAAAGGAAATAATTCCTTTATTTGACCCTCCTCACTTGTTGAAGGGAATAAGAAACAATCTATTGACAGGGAATGCCATTTATAAATGGAAAAAGCAAAATCAGCCTCTTGGAGCCATATTGAAACATTATACAAGTTGGATGCTACCGAACAAGATTTTAAAATGTGTCCCAAGTTAACAGATGGTCACATATATGCCCAAAAAATTAAAAAAATGAAGGTAAATGTGGCTGCTCAGGTCTTCAGTCACACTGTTTCATCAATAATGAGAAGATTTGCAGAACTAGGTCAGTAGAAAAATAGAAAATTGCACTAACATTATAACAGTATTTTTTAGCAAAATGTATGTAATTATTTCTTTTGTTTTTTAGGAGTCAGTGGATTTCCACCAGAGGCTACAGGAACCGCGGATTACTTATTATTTTTCGATAAGCTATTTGATAGTTTTAATGGCTACTTATTTGAAACAAAACATGGCAAATATCTTCGTGTAGCTATAAAACATAATACGGAGCACCACATCTTCTGGAACGAAGCTTTTAAAGTATTAAGTACTGTAAAATACTTAAAAAAGGGCCATATACTGTTCCGCTCTCTGTAAGAAACTGGTCCCTAACCATACAAAGAATGAGAGCATTGTGGAGAAATTTGGAAAAAGAGGGACATACTTATTTAAAACCAAAATCTTTAAATCAGGATCCATTAGAGAATTTTTTTGGTCAAATTCGCAGCCATGGTGTCAGATACACTAATCCCAATTGCTTTTCATTTATATCATCATATAGAACATTAATAATTAATAATTTTTTTAGTGTCCATTCTCCGGGAACAAATTGTGAAATGGACCCAAATGTTGCACTTGATAATTTAAACAATTTGTTATTGTGTAAACAAGAACAAACATCTACAACAACAAATTTTAAAGTTGTATTACCAATTAATGTTACAAGTAACAACAATTTGTCACATTTGGGTCGTTGTGTTGTTAAATATGTAGCCGGATTTGTGTTAAAGAAAATGTTAAAATTAATTAACTGTAAAAAATGTAGGAAAGATTTACTATCTGGAACAGATGATTATAATTTTATGATTGATGCCAAAAAATTTCATCCAAATGCACTCATTACACCGGGAGCAAAAGTAAATTCATATTTTTGTTTTTTTATTTGTAAACTTAACAAATATTTGGAAGAAAATTGCTCCCAAAGTAATATTAAAGCAAATGTCATTTTGTATTTAACCCAATATGATATACCTCTCGGTTGTGAGTTGCATACTGATTCCTTAAAAAACATGTTTGTAAAATATATTTCATATTATTATTTGCAAATATGGATAAAAAATATTAATAAAACCTTAAAAGGCAAAGATGAAAATGCAGATAAAAAGAAATATAATAAAATACGTATTCTTGCTAGCACAAGATATATAAAATATAAAAAAAGCAGATCAAAATTAAACAAATGAAAAAACTTTAATCTTTTTTATTTTTAATATTTGCATGTTTGTAGTTTGTATTTATTATTGCCTTAGTTTTAGATATATTTATTTTAGTTTTAAAATTTCACCTGTATATACTTTTTATAAATAAATCAATATAAATAGAAATAAATCGTTTAATTTAATTAAAAAAATAGAATTAAACCATGATTGAACCTAGTTAGATCCATAAACCATTATAGTTACGATTTGTTTGCTTATTGTAATCAAATCTCAACTTTAATGGCACAAAAAAGGTATTTTTCGAGGCATAAACCAACATGAACTTTTATGATAGATGTTATTTAGACGTCCAAATAACATTATCATAAATGTTTATGTTGGTTTATGCCGCGAAAAATACATTATAATATCGACGTTCAAAGCGTGCTTCCAAAAAATTATTCAAATGTTGCCGCCATCGTTTAGTTTCAACCCCGACCACTGTGAGGGCGCTGAAATCAGCTACGAAAATTATACATTGAGTGTACTGTCTATAATATAAAAGGTCTGTGCTTCCGAGCATTCCTGAAACTCGGCGTTTTCACCCAGACGCAACGTGCAGGCGGGCGAGGTTAGGACCGTAATAGAGCATGCGTTGCATGATTAAAATATCGAGGACTAGTATAGGCAGTGGCGTAGCGAACTTTGCGGCGGGGGGTGCATTATTATTAAAAATAAATAAATTGTGTATAAAGCGGCAAGGGATGTCATGCAAAGAGGGCGGGGAGAGCAGGGGCCCCCCTGACCCCCACCTGACTATGCCACTGTGTATACGGCGAAAAATGTTATAAATTAATTTTATTATAAATATTTTATCTTAAAATCACATGGCTTAAATAACTAGATAGGAAAGTCATGTGTTGGACACATCAGATTTTTAATTTAAACATGTATCTTTTAAAAAATAATTTAGAGCACATATTTATAGTTAGGAAATAGTTATAAAATCAGCAAAGAAATTACTTCCTTTAATATTGACATGTTATTTAGAAACACCCTGTATATTACCTAGTAGCTATTTAGATACAACAGTAATTGTATCTATTTTAAATTTACAAAGTATGTTAACGATATATTGTAACTTTCTTAAAGATGACTTGGGACATTATCTTTTGGGACAATTGTTCCGATTTTGTTCCGACTTGTTGGAAGGCCTCAGATGGTCAATATTATTGGCCAGAACTGGATAAATTTAAAATAAAAAAGATGGTGGATAACTGCAAACCCATTCCAGACACTATAAAAACAACAATTCACTCTGCTATTTGGAAAAAACGGTCGCCACTTTAAGTGAAGCAAAGCACTATGCTAAAAAGGGGGAAATGTGCTCAGCGATAGAGTCTCTAGAATCTCAAAGCAGCGACGAGGAAGATTTAGCAAATATTTTTTCCAACAATGAGTCACCAACTCCACCACAACTTCCTCAAAATTCAGGACATGGGGAGAAGGATAATGAAGTAGAGCATGACAAAGTGACTAAAAGGCAAAAAAAAATTGAGAAAAAAATGTATAAAATGTTTGAAGAGTTAAAAGAACAGCAGAGAGAAATTTTAACTGCTGTGGGAAACATAGAAAGGGTTCTAAAAGCCAAAAATATTCAAAAATTAAACGAGGGACATATTTTTAAATTTCCTCTGAATACCGTTGATGAAGTTAGCACTCTTGAAGAGCAACTAAAATCGCCGGAGGTCCAACAGGCTTTGGTGAGTTGAATTTAATTTCAAATATACAAGGGGTCTACGAACTACTACAAACATCTATTATAATATGTAAATATTACAGATCCAAATATTTCAAGACATATCCAAAAACTTCTTGTCATTACTTAAAATGTCCACACTCATGTTCAAGCATGTTCATTCTATTGAAATTTCCAGACTATTCAAGTAAGTGCACAATCATTTTATTGTATTCACTACTGAATATTTTTTCTTTCAAATAAGCTAAGTTTACATTACTCGTGTAGAGGACGGCAGATATAAATCGCTGCGTGTTAGGCATACATGTTATATCATAACCAAACAAGGCTCAATTCATAGAGAATTACTCACATAACCCAGTAAACAGGAAACAGCTCAGCATATTCCAAGGTGCCCTAATCGTCCCAGACAACATTGTTTCAACCTCTAGCTACGTCACTAGATAAAATATAAATAGGATCTCATAGAGATCACAGTGTCTTTATGCGATTAGTAGTCTTCAAGCCATAGCTGTCTTTAAACTATTATTCAACATTAAATTCCCGGCTTTGCCTTTTGCCGTAAAAGTTAAGTTATAACAAGTATTAAATAAATGTTTTAAAAGTTTAAGTGTTGTTTTTAAAAAATGTAATAACAAGAAGAAACCCATAACATACATTTAAATATCAATAAATTCTTAAAATATATTTTTGTATAAAACTCGTCACATTATGTACGCTATATTAACGTTATTATTTTTGAATAAATTAGCTTTCATATTTGGCAGCTCAAATATCCATTATTTTAAGGGCAATATAATCAATGGTACAATTATTATCGATTTTTTTTTAATAAAATAAATAATCTTTTGAGATGTCAGACCCAACAGATAATGGTTTGCTTTGAAAAAGTTTGTTTTGCTGTCATGGTAATACATGTACCATAGCAATAATACAATAGTGCGGTATTGTCATTTATTAATAACAAAATTTAGTCAACTCGATCGGTTGAAATCAGTATCTCGTTAGGAATTATAATCTCAATTTCATATCACATCAAAAATTATGGATATTATAATTTTTAAACATAGCTGTCAATTTTGATCAATGAAATATTCATGCAGAAATGGGAAATTTTAGGAAGCTATTAAGGGGTTGCGACATAGCCTTACATTAGTATTCCTTTTTTATTCGAAAAGTATTTGCCATGCCTATCAATTTAAGAAAAATGTATAGACCGTACTTTCCCCACTTTCCTCAGTGACCCCTTCATTGATGCACTGGGTCTATGTCGCAACCCCCTTACTAGCCCTGAAAGCCATTTTATATCGGTCTGTGCAATTTTTGTGATAAATATACCGACTTGCTAACAGAAGGAAAAGTTTCCATCTAAAAATATTTTTTTTAAGTTTCCAACAAATCTACTTTTCGTAATTACCGATTTTCTAAATGTGCAAGCTATCCTTTCTAGGGCAGCAACTTATATTCTATCTTTTACACGAAAATCCCAGCCTTAAGTAAACTTTAAACCTATTTGCAGACGCGAGAGTTCTACCTGTTAGGAGGAACGTCCCTGCGCTCTACACTCAACATAATCATGAAAAAATGTTTGGCAAAGAACTTAGTTTGCAGTACTCAGCTTTAGGGAGAAAAGGGAAGCTAAATTTTTCAAACTTGACCATTTACAGTGTTTTATTAAGTAAGTATATTTTAACAGATATACAGATTCTATTAGAAGCAGATTTGAGTTCTATATAAAAAAGTCCAAATTGTTTGTAGTTGGTAGCACAGCTCGCACAGCATTTTTCTTGGCTTGTTTCAATTTTCATACAGTTCCGTTTTAAAGTATAATTAAGTATTCACGTTCATTCCTGCCTAAGAGGAGTGTCATATCCATGTCAAAATAAAATTTTCATTTGAAGGCAATAAATAAAAACGATGTTCCGTAGTAAACGACAGTCACAGAGATTAGGGACATAAAGATTGGAAACGCAACGACCCCAGCAACGATGGCGTCATCTTGCGTCTCAGATGTTAACTACAGGTCTACGTCGTTTGTAGAGAAACCAGTGTTGCCAACTATTTTTTTTTTGAGAGATTGTACAAGTATAGTAGAAAAATGGTATTTCGATAAAAAAATGTACATTAGATACACGCATAGCATAATATAACTTAAATGAAATGATAAAAATAAAACTTTGCCATGATAATTTATTTATCTATTTATAAAAATGTTTACAACAAAAAAAAACTAAAGAAAATACATGAAACTTTAAATGAATACATTTAAAGTAATCAATGACTGTCACTTGAAAGTGATTGAAATTTTGCAAGCAAGGTGTAATCGAAATTGCGGATTTATCACATCGTGTTAAGTACCATTTTTTTCTGAATATACACAATAATATTTATCACGATCCAGATTATTTTTGTAATGAAACACATTATTTCAATTACGATCCAGATTGCCCTTTTATTACAATACAGGGCACCTATCCTCGACTAGTGCGTTTAAGCGCTCGCTTTGAAGAGATGCGAGTGGTTCAATGCGAAGACCCATTAGAAACCGTATTCTTAACCCTTCGTATCTGTGCCTTCGTAATCCTCTTTTATAAATGCGAATGGCAACTTCCCAGCTAGCAGACTGACGTCAATATGACGTAAAAAAAGGTGATTTTTACACCTTAAAGGTGATTAAAGGTCATTCTAGCAAAAAATAACGTCTTTTGTACGTGATTTTTAAAACGTCTATATGCCGTCTGTTTTATAACGTCAGTTACACGTCATTTTATTGGAATTTCTTTACGGTTTTATCGACGCAAACTATTTCGTTTTATAGACGTGAATAATTATATTCAAAATATATAAAAACGAAATAGTTTTTTATTTTTTTATTTCCATAGATTCAACATTGAGACATGAGTGCAGGAATTTTGAACTTTTAAAATCTGTTTAGGGGAAATGCAAATTGGTGGGTGGCACTGCTGTGTAGTTGAGAGTAATGTAGCCATTAATGATTGGTATTGATTGGTCATGTGATCTGTCAACTGCTAAATGATTGGTAAGAATTAAGAATTCTGTTGTGCGTCTGCGCTCGTCGTTGTTTTATGTACGCGCTTAACTTCTTCCTCCAACCGACAACGAACCATCATGTACGATCGACGCATTCAAACGACCCATGTCGCCATAGTTTAGATAGTTAATAAAAGTGGTTGGTAGTGATACACACGATTTGGATATATAAAAGGTATAGTGTATACATCATTTTAAGTTCTTTTTAGTTTTCAGTCACAATCCAATCGAAATTATTTTATGAATTAATATACATGAATGGGTCCGGTAAATACAGATGTACAAATTTTAAACACTAAAAAAGTAACTAGTTTCTATATAGATACGATGAAACCAGTAGTTTTCGCGAAAATTGTAATAATTTTAGGGTTGCTAACAAGTATCAAATATGAATCTAATTAACCTAACTAATAGTAAAAACAAATTTTATAACAAATTACTTTAAAGTTATAAAGGCATTTAGTAATATTAGATAATTGAAAATTTTTAGTAGGTAAATACTTTACACACTTCTTCTACATCCTTGTCGCGATAATCAGGGTTGCCAGGTCTCATGATGTGGACACATTTTTCATGATTCCATGATTTTCAACAAAAATCTCATAATTTTTCAGCGCAATACACAATTACTCATTGCCTACTCCCGTAGTTTCCGATTGACGTTTGCATACCAAAGATTTAGTAAGTAAAGATGGTGCAATATGTGCTAATTTTGAAATAAAAAATGAAATCTTGAAAAAAATTAACCAAAAAAATTTGACTCTGAATAATATAGTATTAGTAGTTCTCTCAGAGGGTAGTTTCTACCAGAGAACATTAAAAACAATATTCCTACCTTATCGTTATTAGTTACCTGGAAAGTAGAGGTACCAATTGTTTTATGTTTTGAAGGTTTGTGTTTTATTTTCAAGAGAATAGTGATTTTTTTGTTCAATAACAATGCATATTAATAAAATAGGCGCATTTTTTAAATTCTTGATAAAATTAGGCCTCATATGATTTTTACTGAAAATTCATGATTTTTGTAGCATTTTCTCATGAAACTTTTTTGTTTTCGACCTGGCAACCCTGGCGACAATTTTAGTTCTGTGGTGTCGCGACTGAGATGTGTTCTGTTATACCATAACATAACCAACAAACATAAAATTATTTTAGTTTATATCAATTTTCGGGTAGGTAAATATTACCTCTTCGAAAAATACAAGGTAAATACCCACTTGGTATTTACTCACTAGGTGCAAGTAGGTATGTAATAATATAAGGTGGGAATATATTCATATTTATGGGCATTTTATACAATAATTGAATACTTGAATTATAATTGTTAAAGTTAAACATAATTTTATAAAAATAATCTAGTGATACAACTTTAAAATTTGTCAATTTGTACATCTAGATTCTTTAACAGAACCATTTATTTACTAATTTTATTTAAAAATCGGATTATGTTCAATTGCTATCACAGGTAGTATTATTAAATTATTTTTAGCATGTTTGCAGTAATTGAGTTTTCTCCAGAACAGGGAGGAGGCTTAAGCCTAGTGAATAAAAAGTGGCTAACCCCACGCAAAAAGGAAGTGTTTTGGCCGCCCTATAAGGAACAGCAGCAGTTTACCAAATCATTAAAAAAAGCAGAAGACATAAATACAGAAACGTGGAGATTATACAATGTAAACCGTATATTTTACGAGACTGGTAAGTTAATATTAACCATAATTAATATTTCTTCCTTAATGTATTATTTGAATTAACTATATATTATATAAAGTTGATGTTTCAACCCCCATGTTATGGTTAGGTTTTTTAAATTACTGTTATCCCCCTAATATTTCAATAAGGTGAATTGTTATTTTGATCAAGTCCATGTGAAAACAACCATTTTGTTTTGTTTCTTAGATGATTATGATCAAGCCCTTCAAAAATTGAAAAGAGCTGAAGACACCTCTGATTTACAGACAGAGTTTGAAGAGGATATTAGAACAAAATCCAGAAAGATTCAGAGACCTTCCAAATTTATAGAATCATCCAGTGATGAGGAGTATTCTATTTTACCTGCACCTCCAAAAATTAAGAGAACCCTATTTAAAAAAGGTACCAACATTATTTCTTTACTAAGATTAAAAATTGCAAAATTCAAAGTATTTATGTTGATGTTTATTTATAATCGTAATTTTTTTACCATTTCTTCTGTTCATTATATGGAATATCTAATCTGGGATCTGTATTTACTTTTGAGAAAAAAATGTTTTTAACCATATTTCAAGAACTTTAGATTTTTTCATTTTTTTAATAGATTTAATATCAGCAGAGGTATCATCACTGCCCCTTTCAAGGACACTTTCAGAGGCAACTCCTGGCCCCAGTGGTATCAGTTCTATAAAAGAACACTCGCTAATTGAAAAACCAGGTACGTTTTTACTAAAAATTACATTAAACATTTTCTGTGATTGTAATTATCATTTTAAAGTACAGCTGTAATTATTTTAGAATTTCAAGTCCTTTTGGAAAATGTCCTTGAAATAAAAAATCAAAACAAAATAATTTTGTCGAGGCTAGCTAAGCTGGAGCAGACAGGAATTTTAAAAACGTTGCCCTCAGAAATACCAGTAAAACTTCCATTGAAAACAATCGAAGATTTAGACATCCTTGAAATATTCCTACAAACAAAGGACAATTCAAGTTTACTTGTAAGTAAGCAGCTTTTGCCACTATGTGACCTTTAGGTCAATAATTGACTCAGACATTTTCTCAATATCGATTATATTTTAGATCTCGTATTATTCCGGCTTGGGTGGAAATAACATTAGTTCTAAAACTAATAGAATATTAAAAGATACTTTGGATGACACTTTAACAAGCCTATTTAATTTTTATGGGAGAAATAATAAGAAGCCATTTGGAAATTTGGCCCTTTCTTCATGTGTAGTAGGTAATTAACTTTAAAACCCTTATAGGTGTGTTTTAATATTATATATCGTTGTGGTAACCATACTAGGTTGTAAGTCAGATTTTTGGCTTTTTGCACATATGAAACTGAAATCTCTAATGCCATGCAACACAATAAGTTTTATGTCAATCAACCAACGCAGGTACTGACCATGCATCTTATTGCAATATGATGTTCATTTAATTATATGCATGAGTTATACTATTTTTTGTTCCTCTTGAAAACTTTCTAAATCATAATTTACAACTTTTATTGCTGTTTTCACGTTGTATGATTGTGTGTAAAATTATTTTTGGAATTTTCTTTTTTGTTTGAAATTACTTGCTTAAATAATATATATATACAGCGTCATTCAAAATTGAGTGCAAAGATTTTAAGGACATATTGACCAGTCAAAAATAAGAATTTTTTTTCAAATAATCGTATGTCCTAACTTGCTTCGTTTTCTAGATACAGGTTTTTAAAAAAATCGGTTTTTTTATCACTTAATGAAAAACCTTTTAGATGAATTTAAATAAAATTTGGTAGGCTTATTTGTCGTCATAAGGGTCTTCCTATGTTGACAATAAAATGAATTTATTAATTCTAGTGGCGTTTCAGGGGGCTACCTACTTGATACTTATAGGTAAAATTTGGTAAGACTTTTTCTGACAATTTAATTTTTTTTCTAGATTAAACGGTCAATAATGTAACTTTCTTGCCTCTAGCTTTTTTTCCAAAAAAAAATCAAAATCTTTGTGTGACCCTATTAAAACAAGTAAAAATTAATTGTCAAAAGTGCAGTACCTATAAGTATCAAGTAGTTAGCCCCCTGAGACGTCACTGGAATTAATACATTTATTTTATTCCCAATAAAGAAAGACCCTACCAAATTTTATTTAAATCGGCTGAAAGGTTTTTGAGTAATTGTTAAAAAACGATTTTTTAAATAAACTTTGACCCTGTACTACTAGGAAAACGAAGCAAGTTACGACATATGATTATGTAAAAAAACCCTTATTTTTGGCTGGTAAATACGCCCTTAAAATCTTAGCACTCAATTTTGAATTACGCTGTATATTTGAAAATGTGTATATACCAACTTACTTATTTGGTTTTTTTTAATCTGTTTTAGATGCTGTCAAATCTAGCTGTGGGTGCACCACTGCTCAGGAGCAATAAAGATCTGGCTAAAACATGCCTGTCAACGTTTAAAAAAAAGAAATCTAAATTTAACCTAAACCTAAATTTGATTTAAAAAAAAAACTTTTGTCCGGAATTATTCATTTTTTGTTAAGGGGCCTTCAAGTTTTAGTTAAGCACACTTTAAATACATAAAATTAGGAATCATTATTATCCTTGGACTCTTAATAATCAAATTTTCTAAATAATTAACAATTGGTTTGGTTAAATTAATTATGTCAAAATATAGTAACACATTTTTATTACTTTTTAATTTTTTTTCTTACGAATATAATATATCCCTATTCCCTTTGTCAGCAAAAATATAAGAGAAACTTAAATCCCCTAGCCTGCATGCTTAAGTAATACTTGAACTCCCCTTATTTTTAACATTGAAAAATGTCAGACGACAACTTTATTAAATATAAAAAAGAAGTAGTGGGAAAGAGACAAATGCAAAGGAGAATTGCGAAAGAAGTTGAATTTACATTTAAAAATTTAAATCAAAATGGTGAAAACTCAGGAACATCACAAGTTGCCTGCAATATCAATTTATGTGAAAATACACAAATTGATTTAGCTAGTAGTAATTCTGAAGAATTAACTATTAATTCATTCTCTACTACTTCTCCTTTATCTCAAAATTTAAGGTCAAATAATATTGATGATTCTGAAAATGTAAAGCTGTCCTTTTTGTTACAAGTAGATGTCATAAATAGTGATATTGATCATAAAGCTAAAGAGGAAAATAATTTAAAAACTAAGCTAAGGAACTGGGCTGTTCATTATAATAAAGTTCCACTTTCAGCAATATCTAATATTTTACATATTTTGTCTCCATATCATCCTGAGTTGCCACTAGATGCAAGGACCTTATTAAAAACACCAGTTTCTAATCAAGTTTTGAAAATATTAGATAATGGACAATATGTTCACCTGGGTTTACTTGAAAATATTAATAGGTTATTGTCATACAATTTATTTCAAAATTATATCCTTCAGTTATCGTTTAATATTGATGGTCTTCCATTGTTTAATAATTCTACCAAGCAAATTTGGCCTATTCTCGGATTGGTTAAGAATAATGGTACTAATTTAAAACCATTTGCTATAGGGATTTTTTATGGGAAATCCAAACCTGCACCTCTGGATATTTATCTTAAAGATTTTATTGATGAATTATCTGGATTAATTGAAAATGGTGTAGTTTTTAATGGTAAAACATACACCATTCAAATTCACAGTTTTGTGTGTGATGCTCCTGCAATGGCATACATTAAATGTATAAAATCACACAGTGGATATTCTTCTTGTGGTAAATGTATTGAAGTTGGTGATTACGTACTTAACCGCGTGATTTTACCCAATGTATCCGCGCAAAAACGATCTGATCAGAGTTTTAGAAGTAAAATAGATGAAGATCACCATTCAGGTACATCCCCATTATTGAAATTAAATATTGACATGATTAAATGCTTTCCAATTGACTATATGCACTGTATATGCCTTGGTGTTATGAAGAAACTTTTAATGAGTTGGATTAGTGGAAATAAATATGAAGTACGCTTAAATGCTAGGAAAATTATAGCCATCAATGATCGCCTAGCAAATTTGTGTCCTTACTTTACTCCTGACTTCAACAGAAAACTAGAAAGCCTGACTGATATTGCACATTGGAAAGCAACACAATTTAGGACATTCTTACTTTATGTGGGACCTATTGTCTTAAAAAATATTGTTGATAAATCAGTGTATGAACATTTTTTATTAATACATTTTAGTGTATCAATAATGTTAAGTGAAAAGCATTTGCAAAAGTTTGGTCATCATGTTCCTGATAGTTTATTAAAAATATTTGTTTCCCACTGCAGGAAAATGTATGGTCCAGAGTATCTTATATACAATATACATAGTTTAGTACACATTGCTGATGATGTTAAAATGTTTGGCAAATTGGATAACATTTCATGTTTTCCATTTGAAAATTATTTAGGTAAATTAAAAACCTTAGTACGGTCACCAAATAATCCCCTACAACAATTATTTCGTCGTTTAAAGGAATTAAATTTTACAAATACCTCCCAAAATGTGAGATCCCACATAGTATATTGTGGAGAACATATTGAAGGACCTAGATTACTGGATAATGATAGCCGACAATATAAAAAAATTTTGATCCAAGACACCCAACTTTCAATAAAATCTAGCTCCATTACAAATTGTTACTGTATTACTCTTGATAATAAAGTTATTCAGATAGAAAACATTCTACGAGATACAGAAAATAACTGTTCTTTATTAGGTAGAGAATTCATGAAGTATGAGTCATTATATTCATATCCTTATGAATCTACTGACTTACAAATTAGCGTAGTCCATATGTTTTCATGCCTTAAAATGTATCCCTTAAAAACTATTGTTACCAAATGTATGGTATTTCCATTTTTTCAGGAAACGCCTATTTCTAATAAATTTGTCTCTTTTCCACTGCTTCATAATTTAAATTTATAAAACAATTTTTAATTTTTTAAACTTATTTGTATATGTTCTTAAATATTAATAACTTTTCTTTTTTTATGAATTATTTTTATTCCCAAATTTATCCTCCAATCACATACCAGGTGCTTACGTTTTGTTCTTAAGGGCAGCACAGGAACATTTGACCTTGATTTTAACATGCTAAAATCAAGGTCAAATGTTTCTGTGCTGCTCCTGGGCTGCCCTCAAGAACAAAACGTAAGCACGTACCATATACGTTTATGTTGACGTTAATAACACGTCAAAATCGACGTCTCATTAAGGTATTCTCCTGACGTCTCATTAGGGTATTCTATTGACGTCACTTTAACGTATCCAACTGAAGTCATATTAACGTATTCCACTGACGTCATTTTACCTGTGACTTATACACGTCATTTTTACGATTATATGACGTCAATCTAAAAGTCATATTGGTCATGAATCTGACCAAAAAATTACGTTTAAAAAACGTTAGTCTGCTACCTGGGTTGGCAACCATGTATGATCGACGATTATTTATGTTAAATTGTCTGCTAGAAAGGGGAGTCAAAGTTCACACCGCTTGTTTTGTGACAATTATTCGTAAAAAAGAAACAATATTAATATGAGTAATGGTTTTGAGCATGAAGTCGTGGTTTTGGGTTGTTTTTTGATGTACTGTTTGGCTATACATAGTTTGCAGCGTTATAAAATGAAAAATATTAGTAAAAAGACATATAATTAACCGAAACAATCTGATGAACGCTTAATCAGTAAGTCTGAAAGAATCTTTCCTATCATCATAAACTCTTCGAGGATGATTATTGGCCTCTTCTAATTCGTAATAAGATATTTAAAAAAGTATATTTGCCATCATACCTATAGGCCACCATCAATTTATGAAACAAAACAAAATAATGTTTTCCCCAAGCTGTAATGGTAAAATGGTTGTTGAAAAAATTGCAGCCATATGGGTGCGAGTATAAGAAGAGCTTGTGAGATGTAGGGGAGAGCGGGGCAAGACGGGGGTAGTGAGGTAAGATGGGGTACCACTAATTGTAGCGAGTGGGGGCAGTCGATCGAACGGAAAACAACAACAAAATGCGCTGTCAAGGTCTGTAACCTAACCTAACCTAACCTAACCACTGGTTGAAAGTTTAGTATGCCGTCGAATTGCGACGAAGCAGTTGTGTAAAGTTATCTCCAAATAATCTGTGATTTCATGCGTTACATTTTTATAGTGGTCAAGTTTAAACTGTGATAAGTAAGTAGACATTATTTTTACATTTTTTAAATATTTACTGGTGTACGTGGGATGTATTTGCAGTTAGTTACGTATAATTAGTTTTTATTTTTTATAAACCAGAATCGCAGTAATTAGAAATTTTTGCAAAATGGCGCGAAGGGGCAAGATGGTTTTGTTTTTGAGGGGCAAAAAGGGGTACTACTTGGTATATAGAAAGTCACCTTTGTTGTTTAAATTGCCAGAGTAAAATTATATTTATAATTATTTTCTTTTTAAGATCATGGTGAGAAAGTATAAACGAAAGTCTGACCGTGGAAATTGGTCTGTTGAAGGGATGGAACATGCCATTACAGCTGTGTTGAATGAGGAAATGGGATATAAAAGGGCAGCTGAATCGTACGGTGTGCCTCAATCAACTTTGGAGAGAAAAGTTAAAATAGCTAGAGAAAATCCAGATATTGGACTGAGCAACTTAAAACCAGTTTAGGTCCAAAAAAGCCAGTTTTTAGTTCAGAAGAGGAAAATTTGCTAGTAAAATTTCTCTTAAAAATGGAGGAGAGATTTTTTGGCCTTACTCCTTACGACCTATGAGTATTAGCTTTCCAGTGGGCTGAAAGGCTCAATAAAGCCCATGTATTCGCAACTGAAAAACGAACTGCAGGGAAGATTGGCTCTCAGGTTTTATGCGTCGCAATCCTAGAATATCTCTAAGAAAACCTGAGGACACCAGTGCTGCAAGAGCAGCAGGATTTAATCCTACAGTTGTTAACAATTTTTTTGATCTTCTAACTCGATTAGTAGATAAATATAAATTAACTCTAGAAAGAATATACAACTGCGATGAAACTGGCGTATCAATTGTTCCCAAAACTAAGTCAAAAATTATTTCGTTAGAAGGAAGAAAGCAAGTTGGAGCACTGACTTCTGCTGAGAGGTAAAACTATCACAATTGAGATATGTTTTAACGCTGCAGGTACCTACATGCCACCAATGTTTATTTTCCCACGTTCTAAAATGAATCCAAAGTTATTGAATGGCTGTTCTCCTGGTGCATGGGCTGAGACTCACCCAAGTGGATGGATGCAAAAAGAGATATTTTTTGCATGGTTTAAAAAGTTCGTTCAATTTAGCAAAGCTTCAAAAACGTCACCTGTACTTCTGCTACTAGATGGCCACTCCACTCATACAAAAAATATAGAGTTGATCAACTACGCACGAGAAAATGGTGTCATTTTATTATGTTTCCCTCCACATTGTTCACATCGTTTGCAGCCACTGGACGTTTCATTTATGCGGCCTGTGAGTGTTTTCTATGATACAGAAATATCTCAGTGGCTGAGAACAAACCCAGGACGGGTTGTTTCGCAGTATCAAATTGCAAGCTTGTTCGGAAATGCTTTCTTGCGAGCAGCTACAATGCTTACGGCAATTAATGGATTTCGTCAGACTGGAGTATGGCCACTTAATAGAAATGTTTTTGGAGAAGCAGATTTCGCTCCATCACAGACCACAGAAATTGTTCTTTCTAATAACTCCATACCTGAGAGTCAAATGAATACGTCTGAACTTTCCACGAATTTGTCGAATCCGGTTATTCCTCCTCGCCCTTCTACACCTACAGATCAACCAATAGTTAGTTCTGATGCCCCAAGTATTCAGGCTTCCTGTTCGTCTAATTCCACTTTTAAAATAGACTTTCAAGATTTAACTAAGCCTGCTACTTCCTTCGAATTTATAACTCCAAAACAAACTAATCTTTCGAATTTACCATGCACACCGGAAGATATTATGCCGGTTCCTTCCTGCAAGCAAACGACTCCTAGGGTTACCCGAAAAAAAGGCAAGACCGCTGTTTTAACGAAATCGCCGTGTAAACAGGAACTAGAAAAGAAAATTGCTGAGAGACAAAATAAAGAGCTACAGAAGAAAGAAAATGTTAAGAGAAAATTAGAAAACAAAAATAATGCGAAGGGCAAGAAAATACAAAAAAAACAATTGGTTCTAAAGAAAATTTTAAACCGAAAAAGACTGGGATCAAAAAAAGGCCATCAACATCATCAGTATCATCCTCTGAATCTTCTGATGCAGAGTGTTTGTACTGTGGCCATCTTTACTCTGAATCGACCGAAGGGTGCATCCTTTGTATCAGATGTCACAGATGGGCCCATTGTTACTGTACGGGCGAAGAGGACGAGGATGATGAAGTGACCCATATTTGTTCCCTATGTGAATAGATACCATCTTGCCCCGCATCATTTCCCATCTTACCCCACATGTGGGGCAAGATGAAGTTTTTGACATGCCCCTGTTTCAACTTTTTTTACTCTTTCATTTTTTATTGTATGTTTTTTTAATTTTAATACATAATAAACAAATATATAACAATGTGTTTCCTTATTTTGTAAATTTATTGAACTTATCCTGTATGAAATATTATCAATCAAACCTTAAATACCCCGTCTTGCCCCGCTCTCCCCTATGCAGTGCCTTACACGACCTTACAGCGGAAATATCGCGCGGGCGAGCGATCCTTAAAAATTGGAGGACAACCGGTCCTTTCTGAAATTGAGGAAAGAAAGCTGGTGGATTGTCTGTTACTTTGTGTAGACTGGGGATTTCCTCTACAAAGTATTGACATTCGGTATATAGTGCAGTAATATCTAAACAAAGCAGGAAAAAGAGAAAAAAGGTTCAACAAAATATGCCAGGAATAGATTGGTGCAAATCAGCGACACAAGAATCTCACGGTAAAATTGACCGAAAATACAAAAAAAGGAAGGACTGCCGTCTCTTATGAGACAGTTGAACAGTATTTTTTCGTCAGCTTGGAGAGTCACTGGAAGGTGTTCCGCCATCAAATATCAATTATGATGAAACGAATTTCACCGACGACCTCCAGGAGCTGTAAAAGTCGTGGTAAGAAAGGGATCAAACCACGCTCATAGAGTTATGGATTCGTCCAAAACCAGCACAAGCGTAATGTTTGCAGTTGCTGGTGATGGAACACTCTTGCCGCCCTATATTGTATATAAGGCAAAGCATATGTACGAAGGATGGGCAGATGGGGGCTTTGCAGGTGCACGGCACAACAGAGCAATAAATGGTTGGTTTGATAACACAACGTTTGAGGACTGGTTCGTATTAATCGCATTGCCATACTTTAGAAAGTTACAAGGCTCAAAGGTCATGATTGGAGACAATCTATGCAGCCACCTTACAATCAAGGTTATTGAGCAGTGTGAAAATAATGACATAAAGTTCATAAATTTGCCGACCAACTCGACTGATTTGCTGCAACCACTTGATGTGCTTATTTTCGCCCTCTTAAGAATGCTTGGCAAAAGGTGCTCACAAACTGGAAGATTAAAAACAGGGGTGGTCTTCCAAAAACCATGTTTCCCAAATTGTTGAATGAAACAATAGAAAATGTGGTTCTGAAATCAGCCTTAAACACCCAAGCAGGTTTTAAAGCTTGTGGCATTGTGCCATTTAATCCAAATCAAACCTTGAGAAAGATAGAACACCTAAAAAAAGAGAAGACCAAAATGAAGAGAACGAGAAAACAAGAGTAGAACAAAGGTGGGCGAATATCATTGTCGATCATTTAAGAGAACTAAGAACGTGCTCTGGAGAAAATCCAAAAAGGGGTAAGAGTGAATGTGACTGCAGGAAAAAGTTTTTCTAAGACCTTGTAGAAGAAAGTGAAAGTTCTCAAAGCAAAATAACGGCATTTTAACACCTGATCCGTTTCACCCCGACCTATGGGGTGAATCGGATCACATTTCGAAAAAAAAAAACTGGTTAGTCAGTTTTGAAAAATATTTCAGTAATTTGTACCCCAGACATGTATCTGTAACATATAAATTTTACAGAATTTTTTAATTTCAAAAAAGTACGAAAACAAAAAACGGTATGTCAATGTCAGTGTTCATAATTGTATAAAGTTTAGTTGTCACCCAGCCATCTAGTTCCACGGTTCGTAGATGAAACGGTGGCCTCATCACAGTTGCTAAGAACGCAGTGACGTCACGGAATGAAAAAGTGAGTTGACAGAAAATATTCTACTTGGGGTCGTACATTAGTTTTTTAAAACATCTAATATTTTATTGTTATTAAGTGGTGTTTTCCATCAAATTTCAACTGAATTACTTTTTATTTGAATTATAGAGAGAAATATTTTAGTGTAAATGGTTTATTTTAAACATATTGAATTAGGGTACGGCCTCCGAGCTGAATTCGGATAACACTTTGTTTATATCATGAAATATTTTGAAATTTTAGCAAACAATTTTTTTATTTCTTACATACAAAAATCATTAGAATAGAAGAAAGGGACTGAACCTAAACTGAAATTGAAGGCTAATGGTAAGATTTTAGAGTATTATTCTGTAAATATTATTCACTATTATTAAATTAATTGCAGCTTTGTCCACCCTACATTTAAAAGCAAACGACTTGGTTTCTTACAAGCATTAAAAGTCAAAGGGCTTTACTAAAAGAATCTACATTATTGAAAAAAAGGTTTGCTACAGTGAGTTTTTAGTAAAAAGTAGTTACAAATAATTTTATAGAAGAAAACACGGGCCTGTTGGACTTCAGAAGAAACTAGGGTGGGCCGATTTTGATGGTTTTCGAAAATAAGAATTTGCAACTTTGGAAAAGTTGCAAAACCGAAAAACAAACTTTTTTTTTATTTGACGAAAAACTATATTTTTTTGTTTTGAACTGCCACAGTGACAGTTAATTTTCGAATTTTGAATTTTGTGAATTTTAAATTCTGCAAATTCTAAACTTCTTCGAAACAGAAAAGCAAGCATTTTTTGTAAATGACATATTCTGAATTTTTACTTTTTCAACTGCCACAAGGGTATTAAAATTTCAAGGTTAACGTTTCAATATTTGCATATAAAAAAAATTATTAGAAACAATACTGAAACGTTTTCTTTATATAGTTTTTTCTATAGCTTTATGTTTTAAACTGCCACATTAACGATATTTCCGGGCAGAACGTCCTTGTGAGTGTTATTTTATCACATAATTCATTAACCAACGCACGCCACTGGCACCTACGTACACTAAAAATATCACGTTGCTAGGCCACGTGATCGTAATTAACGAAAGATTGCGCCAACAACAATCAGAGAACCACGTTTAACAGTATCAGTTGCTTTTTGTTGACCGTGCGACGTGTGAGTTGAGTTTAAATAAAATGTGTAAAAGTGAAATAAAATGTCCCATTTTTGGAGCTCCCAAATGTATTAGTGAAAATGTTCTGCCGACGTATGAAGATATGAACAGGTATTTCAATTGGGTAGAATATGAACTTAAGCCTCTATCAACAAATCCACAGCAAACCGCAACTGAAGCAAACTAAAGTTGTTGCTAAAAAAATTGTCGAAAATTGGGACAAAGCTTCAATTCCCACTGTACTTCAGTGTACTATTATTAAACGTATAACAAGCTATCGTCTTAAAATAAGGAATTTATTAAAACCCTATAAACAACGAAATAAAGTCATAAGCTATCAAAAGCAGTTACAGGATTTCAGAATAAAATCCAAAGTTTTATTTGATGTGGCTGCCTGTAAATGTTCAGACTTCAAAACATGTGTCTGTGATAAAGTATTCAAAGTGCCACAAGCGGAACGTAGTTTTATATTAGATCAAAGGACCGTAAGAAAAATGTTGATTAGTTCACTGGATGTAAAAACAACTAAAATAAACCAGAAGCGAGTTGAAAGAAACAAATTATTGAACACAAGAAGCGAATTAGATGAGAATGAGAAATCTGGGTTACAAGTGAAAGAAGATACACAGAGAGTGGAAAGATCCCAACAAGAATCCAGTACTTCTCAACAAGTTTCTACCGTACCTCAAGGATGTTTACAAATTCAACGTAATTCATTACAAATACCCGTGCTTGCGAGAACACTTGATCGTTATGGTATTTCTGATCGAGCTAGTGCTGCAGTAGCTTCAGTCGTTCTACAAGGATATTGGTATTATTAATAACGAAGACAAAAGCAGTATTCATAGATAAGAACAAGATTCGTCGTGCTAGAAGTAAGAAACGTGAAGGTATACTAGAAAACAATCAAAATTCATCATTACGCGGCCTGTTTTTCGATGGAAGGAAGGATGAAACGTTAAAGATGGAAGACGGTCGTCGACGAAAAATCCGGGAAGAGCACATTACTCTCATAAAAATGCCAGTCTGTATACTTGACGCATGTTTGTCCTGAATCAGGAACTTCGTCGAACATCATGAAATATATTTTAGAGTATTTCGATAAGTCTCAAATTACAACAGATGATCTGAGAGTGTTAGGATGCGACGGAACAAACATCAATGTTGGAAAACATTCAGGAATTATTGTAAATTTGGAAAAACATTTACATAGACCGTTGCAGTGGTTTATTTGCCAGTTACATGCAAATGAACTGCCTTTGCGACATCTCATCAATTTCCTTGATGGCAGCACAACTGGATCTAAAGACTTCTGTGGATCTATTGGACAGACACTGAAGGGATGTGAGAATCTTTCCATAGGTAATTTATTTAGTTTTATTTTAACTATTGTATTTATTTATTTTTTCATTTCAGTTGATTTCAACATAATTGAGTCGAGTATTCCGGCACTAGATGAGTCTGTAAGGACTGATCTCAGCACAGATCAAAAATATCTTTATGCTATTTCAAAAGGAACTGTAGACGAAAACTTATCCACACGAAGCCCTGGTAAAATTGTGCATTCCCGATGGCTGACAACGGCTAATCGCATATTGCGGCTATACGTTTCAACAGCTGAACCATCATTTAAAAGTATATGGTCCAATATGGTTCATTATCAAAGCAAAACCGTCATGTTTGCAGGGAGCCTTTAATGTCTGGAAAATGATTAGTTTATCAAGGTATTTACCGAAAAGATTGAAAGAAGTGATTGATCCAGTGATATTGCGAAATAGTTATTTCGCACATCCTGAAAATATCCTGCTTGGAATGCTAGGGGACACAAGAGAGCATATTCGAAAGCTTGCTGTGCTTCGAATTTTTAAAACTCGGAATTCTAACAAACAGCAATCAAGACGAAAATTTGAAGTTCCAAATTCGCTGAATATGAGCGCTTCCAGTAATATCGACTTAATTGATTGGAGTACTTCTGTTATAACAGAACCGCCATTAACAATGGGATTACCAGAAGAAGTTTTAAATGATATCGTGAAAAATCCGGCTACATCGATGTTATTTTCTGAAATAAAATCATATCCAAGTCACACGCAAGCGGTGAAACGGGCTGTTAAAATAGTGACGGAAGCTTCAGCTGCAGTTTGTGGTGGTGACAACAGAGATGGTGTAATAAGGGCAAAATTGGAATCACGTGGAATTATGCCTTCTTTTGGATCCAAACAAGATTATAAATTAGATTAAATTTTATTGGTACAAATTTGTTTTTTTCATAATATACCTATTTTTTAAGTTACCTTTAATATGACGTATTAATATTAGATATTAAAAATATGTATTTTTTTGTAAGAGTTATGAATTCGTTCTATAATAAATAATAACTTGATTTTACTTGAATTATATCTTTTCAACACTTCTATTTGACAAAAAAAAATGTAAATTAAAATTTCATAAAATGTCTTTGTGGCAGTTCAGTCAGTTCACATTGCAAAAATAGAAAAATAACTATTAAAGAAAATATGTTCCTTCTCAAGTAATTCAACTTTTAATTACATGCATATTATGAAAATTTAAATTTTTGAAAATGAAAATTTTAGTGTCATTGTGGCAGTTCTAAAAATTAAAATATCAAAAAAAAATTTAATGAAATATTTTTCCTCTCTTATTTCACAACTTTTTTTAACATGAAGACATACAGACATAAGTACTAACAAAGACATAAGTACTAACAAATTTTTAAATCCTCTATATACGTCGGCCCACCCTAAGAAACATACAATGTATATTTATATCGGAAATAAAAAATATATTTTGTCAGTTTTTAGTCGTTTTGTGTACAAACAGTATAATTTACTTAAAAAAAAAACAATAACCCAGTTTTACTATAATAATCTACCAGGTCTTCAACAATACCCGAAACCCACGTGATCAAATCGTCATGACAGCGATTGGTGAAAATAATAGTAAAAATCCCTAGATGTGGGCCAGTGCTGTAGGTGTTTTAAATAAAATAAAATATATTTTCTTCTTTTTTTTTATGGTCTGTAACCTTAAGAACAAAATACAGTGAGATATAACAAAAAAAATCGTATTATTAATTAATGGTGTTTTATATTATTATATTTTTATGTTAGAATTCCATTTAGGTCAATATAAAATCTTATCTTTAAAATTTTTGATGTAATCACTATTGAATTCAATACCTCTCCTATTAAAAGAGAAGAATAATTCGATACCTAACCTAAGATCACCGTATCTTGAGATTCTTGAGTGTGTTTTGTTTTTTGTTTTTAATGTTTATTTAACCCTTCGTACTTTATCTCGATGCTTCGTATATTTCTTTATCTTCAAGTTTGGAAGTAATACCTAATACCGCTGGTATAAATTCAGTTAGTTTCCACCACTACAAGCAGTGTGGCCAGATTGGGCGATTTATCGCAAATTGGGCGATTTTCGTTAAATATTGGCGCTTAAAAATTTATTAAAATCGCAAACCGCAAATTGGGCGATTTTCATAAATGCTAGCTGCGCTCTTCTTATTTCCAAATATGACGACTTCAATTTTCCATGCCATAAAATGGTCACATAAATTTGGTTGCGTTCCTGTTTGTGTTTTTTTAGTAATATTCTATTATATTCTATACTCTGTCTTCGTCTAACTGCGCGTGAAAGAGAAAGACAAGTCGACCTGACGAGCTGACAAATGACGGTGACGTATCGTTTGCGGAACAACGGAACGCGCCAGCCAGTGACAAATGAAACAAATAGTTAACGGTTAACCTCAAAAGATTTATTTTGTATTCTGTCTGTGCAAAAGATTGAACTGAACAGTGGATACTTTTTATTTTTTTGCGTTTTTGTTATACTTTTGGTAATAAACCACCTTTTCCTACCACCTCTACCATCAAGCCGAAAGCATGGGGAAATGGGCTAAATATGCCAAGAAGCATAAAAAGGAATGGGAAGATGAACCACAGTTTAAAGGTATTTTTTTGTATCTGTAGATAGGGCTATGGAATCTGTGTTGGTGTGGTTGGTAGTTAGTTGCATATTATAGTGTTTTTGTTTTCTATAATAGGATGGTTAGGAAGATGGCACAAGTTTTTGTAAATTATGTAACTCAGACTTAAGATCACACAGGGCTGACTTATTGAGGCACTCAAGCACGTCAAAACATAAGAGTAGGAAATAGGCATCAAAGAACTCTACAAACGTGTGGTATGTTTAGAATTTTAGATTGCATGTCGGGTAGTCAAGTAGTACTTGTTTGTCACCAAAATAATTAACTAAACATGTATTTATAATTGTTTTTTTTATTATTTTTAGGAATTTCTGTAAGCAATCACTTCTTAAATAAGAAAGAAATCATTCTATTAAGCTACATAGCATGTCACTCTTCCATCAGAAGCGTAGATCATTTGGTTGATATTTTCTGATCAGAATAGATCAACTTTAGCTTCAGGCTCCTCAAACGAGCAAGATAATAATTTCCATCTTCACAAAACAAAATGTGCTGTCATAATTAAAAATGTTATTGCGCCCTCTCTTTTTAAAGATTTAATTAATGACTTGAGCGATTCATACTTTTCTATTATTGTAGATGATTCCACTGATGTGAGTACAGAAAAATTGCTTTGCATCATTATTAAATATTATTCAAAAAAATGAAATAAAATTAAATTGCAATTTCTTACATTTTTGCCAGTAATAAAAACTGCTGCAGATGATTCGTATCAAGCGGTTACAGGTCTTTTATCTGTTAATTGGTGTTGGTACAGATGGAGCCTCTAATATATGTGCAGAACACAACTCTCTTTATACTTTTTTAAAAAACAGACTTGAATTGAACAATTTAGTTTTAGTTAAATGTATTTGTCACAGCTTACATTTATGTAGTTCTAAAGCTTCAGAGGTTTTTTCAGATGAAATTGATTTCCTTTTGAAGGAAACCTACAATTGGTTTAAAAACAGCTCTCTTCGTGTAAGTAAATATAAAAAAATCTATGACCTCATAAATGTAGGCAAAAAATTTGCAAAGTTAACACGACTGTCAGCTACCCGTTGGCTTTCTAGATATCAGGCGGTGGAAAAAATTTTAAGTCAATATTTGGAGCTTGAAACTTTCTTCAACATCAATGCAGATAAAGAAAGATGCCACACAGCTAAAATACTTTCTGAAGCCTATAAAAATAAGGAAAATAAAGTTATTTTAACGTTTATAAAACCTATATTAAAGCAAATATTCCATCTAAACACCTATTTTGATATTGATTATTTTCAAGC
Organism: Psylliodes chrysocephalus; assembly: GCA_927349885.1. Taxonomy (NCBI): domain Eukaryota; kingdom Metazoa; phylum Arthropoda; class Insecta; order Coleoptera; family Chrysomelidae; genus Psylliodes; species Psylliodes chrysocephalus. Next base: position 2,802,488 of record OV651833.1, read on the forward strand.
TTTTAATGATATAAATAATATAATTTAGACATTTGCAAGGCAAATTATGAAGCCACCATTATTAAACCATATTGATATTAATGATCTTGATACTTTAAAAAATGCAATGGAGTTTGACAGGAATAATTTAGAATTAGATAACTGTGACTTTGGATATGAATTTAGTGTTGAAGTTAAAGCTAGTAATTTGTCAGCAGAAAAAGTACGATATATTAAAAATAAATGTAAAGAATTTTTAAAAGTTTTCATACGAGAATTAATCAAACGAATGCCCACTCATTTAAAAGTTTTTTCTCAAATAAAGAATATCTCCCCTAAAGTAATATTAAATATTAAATCCTATAGGACCAAAATTTTTTGAATTGCCGTTACATTTTTACCAACAGAAAAGATAGGTAATGTATTCAACCGAAAGGGCCTTGTATATCAACCCAAACATTACCCCCTCTTCCGCTACCGGTTTGAATTGGCAGGTGTACGCCAACGACCCAATGACCCAGTTTCGATTTACCACACATCGAGAAGGTCACGCATTACTATTGTAATTGAGGTTATGTTGTGTAGTTCGGCTTCCGGCATTTACAATAAATACAGTAATTATTGGAGTTACACGAAGTTTTATTTCGATGCCTAGTAGATAGGAACGAACATCACAATGTAGAATTTCAATACAGACAGATATTAAGTATTTAGTGGGAGGAAATTTTTGGAGAAAATATACCAGATAATTCCGAGGAATTTTGGCAAAAAGTAATTACCTTAAAAAATGCGGCAGGTGAATTATTTGCATTCACACTATTAAGCTTGCCATCATCAAATGCAGATGTTGAAAGAACTTTTTCAGTCATGAACATAATAAAATTCAAGTTGACAAATAAAATGTTGCTAAGGACCGATTCCACCGTTGTGTTAAACGAAGTTTAAAATGACATTTTTACATTAACAACGTCATTTTAATCTCCGTTTAACACAACGGTGGAATCGGCCCTAAATCTGTTAAATGCAATAATGATTACTAGGGCCTATTTCTGTGTCAACTCAATTTGCTGCAAACAATTTGAGCCAACTTGATACGGCTACTTTGCCTCAGGGTACTAAGGAAAAGCCTTTTTAAAGCCAGGATGGGTCAATCTCAGGAAGGATTCGAAGGTTAGCAAATAAAAGCTATTGCGGAGTTCTTTTCTTTCAATCAGGCAGATTATTATATTTTTCAAATTTCTTTTAGCATTAAGTATGAAACATTTGGAAGATATTGATATAAATACGTATTTATATTTACAAATTTTTCACAGGTAAGTTCAACAAAAACCATAAAAATTATTACACTAATTATAAAATATCCTTAACATTGAATATATTGTCTTGAATGTTTTTAATAATTATGTTTTATTTTGTTTCAGATTCAGTTTAATGTCCTTAACACAAGTTTGACCTATTAAGAAGGTTTGAAGTTCTATTTTCTAAAGAATCATCAGCAAATTGGTAAGTTAATATACATATGAGTGAATTATCAGCAAATTGGCAAATTATTATATAATAAAAAAAACAAATTAAATAGTTTAAGGCTTATCTGTCTTTTTCCAGAAGGGCGGCTTCTCTTCCTTACAGGGCTTCGATTGGTATTATTGAGTTCTTATAGGCGTCGATACAGTATGATCTCTTCAATTAAATAAAATGTTTTAATGGGAACTATCAACCCAGATATAGTTTTAAGGGCCAAAGGTAAAGTGAAACTGAATAAAGGAAAAAGGCCTAAAAATAATATAACTTGGTAAAGCATCATCTAAAGAAATATAAGGTACAGTAGAATAGTTCAATCAATAGTCTCACCTCGGTTCGCAGGGGACCTAAACGTGGCTTCAATTGAAGCGAATTTGATAATTGAATTCTCCAAATAAATTATTTCTTTTAGATCCACAAAATGTGATATTAGTTACTTTATCCCTAATATCGAAATTAAATAAAGTAATCGGAGATTTCGGTAAATATCCGCAAAAATACGAGGTTTGGAAAACGTGGTTGCTTCTCAAAGCAAATTCTCCAAAAAGAAAAAGAAAAAAACTGATAGTTTTTTCCTTATGGGCTTAAAACCGAATTATTCCGCGAGAATCTAGAGAGTTATTCTTTTGCACTATTGGCTACACTGAATAATTTATGTTTTATGGTTCTGTGAGAAGAAAATTTGACAGACGATGATAAAAGTAACAGAAGAGGTATATTACTAACAAACCTCTGTTAATAACTCCTTTCCTCCCATTTTTATATAATCTCTCAATTTTAATTAGTAAAAGTAAACACTAATAATAGACTATATAGTTTTTACGGTAACGGCCATCGCCGGTTGGCGATAGACAAAATGGCGGAAGACAAACCGCCCGATCCCCCTGATCCACCAGATGTAAATACGAATACCGCTTCTCCAGTAACTGATATGAATACCAATACTTTAGAAAAAGATAAGTTCCCTGTTAAAGAAAAAATAAAATACACCTATAAAGTCACCGACAAGGGCCCATTTGAGGTTTACGTTCAAGGGAAATCATCTAACATTGGAAACTACCACATACTTAGCATAGCTAAGCATATTTTCAACCTCAAAGAAATAGTATAGAAAAGGTAAGAACCGAATAGGGGTGATATTTTCAAATTATAAAGCAGCAAATTTATTTGTAACAGATCGAGATTGGGACTCAGAGGGCTATGAAGCATTTATCCCAGGACACAATGTCACCTGCCGGGGTATAGTTAGAAACGTAGATAAATTATTCTCTGAAAAAGAAATAAAGGAAGTGATGGAAACCAACCTACCTTCCTTTCAAGTAATTCATATTAAAACACTAAACAGAAAAATATACGAAAGTGACAAAACAACCTATGTGCCAATAGGCACGATAAGTGTAACATTCAGTGGGAAAACACTCCCAAAAGAAATTAACATATACGGGTTACCCATGAGGGTGACACCATTCATCAGCCCAGTTATCCAGTGCCAAAAATCCCTGATATTCGGTCACCCCACCACTCAGTGCAGAGGAAAAACAAAATGCAAAGAATGTGGAAAAATTCATGACACAAATAATGATATATGCTAGAAATTCTGCATCCATTGTAAAAGTCCAGAACACACATCCACAGACAGATCCTGTAAGGAATATAACCGGCAAAAAAACATTAAACAATTAATATCATTCACAAATATAACATATTTTGAGGCCGCTCAACAAGTACCGAAAGATTCAGATGAGTTATACAATCATAATTTGGAAGAATTCCCACCAATAAACAACAATTTAAACTTGAACAACACCATTCCAGTACAAGAGAAAAGAATAGCAGCAATTATGAGCTCTAAAGCACCAACATACAGCAGAGTCATTAAAAGTCCTGCGACAAAGAGAAAGAGACCAATGAACCAGACCTATGATAGACAAGCCCACCAGGAATGCCTGGTAAGCCCTACAGGTAGAGTGACATAATACCCAACTCACTCGAGAATGTCCAGACAAGATCAAACAAACAACACGGAAATCGACATGACTCAAGCCTTTTCAATCCTCTCCGAAGCCCACAAAGAGTTAGTTCTGACATTCATAGGTAACTTAATAAACACTACTTACACTATTTCTCATGACAATGTTCTTCAAACAATAGAGATACAATCAACCCACAAACATAATTTATCACCAGATATATTCACCGTAATACAATGGAACTTAATTGGTTGAAATCCCATTTAAGAATTACCTATAACTAAGAATTGGTTGGTGAAATCGGACATAAGTATCTTTTATTATGTATTTGCATATATGTATTTGTTCATTTGGTCTAAATTAATATTTAAATAAAAATTACCAGACTCTTATGCTTCAATTTTTTTTTAATTACATAATTACTCCTTGAAATTGCGGGTTCTTACAACACAATATAAAATATAAAAAGACATTCACCAAAATATCAAGATATTTTAAAATGTCTCATTGTTGACGTCATTCACTGGCGCTTGCGCTTTTCTTGGTTGCGCTTTTGGGTGATTTTTGAACTACGGGTTTGCGCCTTAACCTTTCAGAATCTGGCAACACTGATTACAAGCGTTCAATATGGTCGAGGTAATTCTGCAAGTGAAGTTCAGTCTATACCCATCAAAAGAATATGTCCCAGTGTGTGCTGTAACAGTTTAATATTTGTTTTTTTTTGGCGATAGGATCTTAAAGTAGTGGTATTTTTAAATTACATATGGTATTGTGTTGACATGGTATTTTATTTTTACATAGAAATGTTTCCACCTCTCGCCCTTTGAGCGAGATACAATTAGAACACTTTGTTCCTGAATCTTCAAAGGATAGAATAAACATGAATTATTTTGCGGTGAAAATTCTGATAAGGATTTTAATTATGTTGAAATTCAACCTGAAGCCGAAATTGAGCAAAGTAGCGAAGAGAAAACTGAAGAAAGACCTCCAAAGACTAAGAGGTTGCCAATCGTAAAAAGAAAAATCGGATACAAGTGAAGCTCAGATTTACCCGAAAATCTTGGATTTGTATATAGTTTAACTAAATGATTACGTTTATTTAGATTAAATTTAATATATTCGTTTGTAATACGAAATTTGTAGTACAAATTGTCTTTTACTTTTTTAAGTCAATAAAATAGCATTTGAGTTATCAGTTTTTTTGGTACATATGTTTATTGGGATCAAGGTACCAGAAAAAAATTATTTTGAGTTTTAAGTTCAATTGTTGTGTATAAATAAGCATGGTGCATCGTATATCCCAATATCATAATGAAAATAAATGCATTCCTTAACAGCACTATTCTTAATACAGTGTGTCGCGTTTAAGATGAAGACACCCCTATATTTTAGCTATCTAAATAAATACAGATTTGAAATTTTGCACATTCATACAGGGTGATGGTTCACATTTTTCAAGATACTCAACTGAAATTTAAATTTTAAATGCAGCCTACTGCGAATCCACAAACAGGGTCAATTTTCGATATTTTTCTTCGCGTTAGAGATATCAGAAAAATTTAATTGAAAAAGTTGTTCTGAATATTATTCTAACCCCACATACCAAATTTCATGACAAAATTCGCATTGTTAGTTTTTTCATTAGTTTGGTCAATATACAAAAAATTATTAAAAGTTGATTTTTTTTATTCGATAAACTAAATCCGTGATTGACATTAATGATTTCACAAGTGTCAAATTATTCCTATCCATGGCACACTAGTTTATCGAATAAAAAAAATCAACATTTATTATTTTGTGTATTGACCAAAATAATGAAAAAAATTAAAATGCGAATTTTGTCATGAAATTTGGTATGTGGGGTTAGAATAATATTCAGAACAACTTTTTCTGATATCTCTAACGCGAAGAAAAATATCGAAAATTGACCCTGTTTGTGGATTCGCAGTAGGCCACGTTAAAAATTTAAATTTCAGTTGAGTATTTTAACCCTTTCAGTACGGCTGACCTATATATCTGCCATACAGAAATTTGACACACAGACGGCTGTCAGATATATATGACATCGAGTTATTCATGCCCTATGGACCAATGTCATATATTTCGGACAACTTTTAAAAATCAATTTGCCGTACAGACGACTGACCGAATAATCGTGACCACATATGCGTGCCATACCAACGAACGACCGATATATCTGCCGATGGCGGAAATATACGACAGCCGTCGGGAGGGCAAATTCGGTGGGTAGCCTACGCCGCCTACGTTACCACTGTTACCAGTGACCAGTGTTGTTTACAATGTCGGCAGAAGAGCAGACAGGGCCTTCAAAAAAGCGGTTTAGAGTGGAAAGTGATTATGATAATAGTTATTGTGGATTGGATGAACGTGAGGCACGCCATATTAATGCATTGCTTAGAAACAGTGATACATTGGGCTCTGATAGTGAAGAGGAGCCGTTCATTGATAGCGGGAGTGAGTATCTACCAAGTGAAGTTGACACGGACCACCAGGAGAGCGGCGAAAGTGAGGTAAATGAAATAAGCTTCGAAGATAGAGATGTGCAAGATGTTGAAATTGCCGACAATAATCTTGACGCCGACGTAACAGATTATAGAGACCTGATTATTACGTGGACAAAAGACGAGTTTGTGCCGAAATTACATACATTTGATGACAGTAATAGTGGAGTGAAAAACGAACATCTGACAGAAGGTTCACTGGAGATTGAATTTTTCTTAGATCTCTTCACTGAAGATATTGCTCAGTATATAGTAGTAGAAACTAACCGATATGCAATACAACAAAATGAGAAGAAGTGGAAACAATTAGACGTGGGAGAATTTTTTACTTTCATTGCATTAACTATGCTAATGTCCAGAAATAAAAAATTGGAAGTTAAAGAAAATTGGTCTGTAGACCCACTACTATACACTCCAGCTTTTGGTAAGTACATGGCAAGAGACAGATATTTACAAATCCTCAAAAATCTTCATTTGGCCAACAATGAGGAGGCAGAAGCTAATAATAACCGTCTGCATAAGGTCCAGTACGTACTAGAAGAAATCAAGCGGAGATTCAAATCACAGTTCTACCCGTTTCAAAATTTGGTAATTGATGAGAGCATGATATTGTTCAAGGGTAGACTTAGTTTCAAGCAGTACATAAAGACCAAACGTCATCGTTTCGGCATAAAACTGTATGTTCTGTGTGATTGTGAAAGTGGCATTGTGCTGGATTTCATTGTGTATATTGGCAAAGATACCTACGTTGAACAAGAAAATATAATTGGCCTGGGAGCCTCGGGAAATATTGTGGCTATGCTTATGGAGCCGTATATCAATAAAGGGCATTCGCTGTATACTGACAACTTCTATAGCAGTCCGATACTGTCAGTCTATTTATTTGAAAGAAAGACTAATTCGTGTGGTACCGTTAGGTCTAATAGGCTGCATATGCCCAAAATTAAAGAAAAATTCAAAAAGGGAGATACTGCTTTCAGAAGTTCTGATATTTGTTTAGTTACGAAATGGAAAGATAGAAGGGATGTAACGATGATCACCACAATGCACCAAAATAAAATGATAATTTTGGACAGAATCGACCGTGCCACAAACGAGAAAGTCAAGAAACCAATGGGTGTAGTGGATTACAATACCAAAATGGGTGCAGTTGATCGCTCTGACATGATGATGAGCAGCATTGACAGCCTGCGTAAATCTATCAAATGGTATAATAAATTGTTTGTGCACACGCTGGATATGTGTGTACTGAATTCCCATGGCATGTTCTCTACAAAACATCCTATCAAATATCCATTAGCGAAGTTTCAACTGAAGCTCATACGTCAACTTTTGGAAAGGTTTGTTTTTTGGTACCTATTGTACATAATTCATTGATGGTATTATATCTATTTTAGATACGGACAAGTGAATAGACCCATACCTGTGTCTGTTGAAAAAACTTCAAGACTGACTGAAAGGCACTTTCCATCTTTGGTACCTGCAACTGACAAGTCCAAAAGTGCTTCAAGAAGGTGCATTGTCTGTTCCCAGACAGAACTGGGCCAAAAAAAGAGAAGGGTATCCAGATATAGGTGTAGAGACTGCAATGTAGGATTATGTGTGGTTCCATGCTTCCAAGAATTTCACACTAAAGTCAAATTTTGAGTATAAATAGTTGTTCACTTTTGATGCAATTTTAGCTTAAATTGTTTTTTTTTGGGCACACAATATGCATTATTTGTTTATTTCGTTTCACTTTATTAAAGTTTTATGCATTTACGTCAAGCATTCTGTAGTGTATTTTCTTATCATACTACCCTACGTATACTTGTTACTGTATCTATGTTACTGTTATAATCACTGTCAATTTTGTCATGCTCAATTTTGCTTATTAAAGCCTATTTTCTAAAGGTAGTTTTAATTATAACACATTCATTTATTTTGAAGTAAATACTAGGTGGCAGATATATGTGACACTCGTCCACCCAGCATGCAAAAAACTGCCGTCCACACGGCAAAACCAGTGAAAATATTGCCGTCCTGAAAGGGTTAAAAAATGTGAACCATCACCCTGTATGACTGTGCAAAACTTTAAATCTGTATTTATTTAGAAAGACAAAATATAGGGGTGTCTTCATCTTAAATGCGACACACTGTATAATCCATGAATTTAAGTTCTTAATGTCTTGTTAATGATTTTTTAAAATTCGCCAAAATTAGTGGCCAAAACGCCTCGTTAAGTGCTTTTTTCTGGGGTAAACTTGTGTAAATAATTTCAGGAAATGAATGATGACTGAGAGTGTACGATACTATAGTTATAGTCGCGTTACAACAGAAGGCAGCACTTAAAGAGGCGTTTTAGCCACTAATTTTGGCGAATTTTAAAAAATCATTAACAAGACATTTAGAGCTCAAATTTCGGGATTACATTAAAAATAGTGCTGTTGAGGAATGCATTTATTTTCATTAGGATATTTTAAAATTTAAAGGCCTTTTGATTTTTTTTCTCGGAAACTGAAAGGAATTAAAACTTTAAAATATATGCATATTCTAGATATTAATATATCGACGGTTAAACGGCAAAAGGCCCTAACCCACACTTTACCCGAAATTACAATTTTTGTTTTAGTATAAAAAGAAAGGAAGCCTCATTTTATTACACTAGGACCTAAGCCTCTCTGAAATTAGGTACAGTTGAAATTAACACAATTGATAACCTAAGCCGCAATAAAAAAAAATATCTGAAAAATGGATCATCTGTTTAGGTATAGTGTTTATGAAAACAAGGCCTAATCAACAGTTTCTTAAGGACAGAATAGTGCAAAAAGACCTAAACCACAAATTATGTTTTTACTGTTTAAAATCTTTAAAATTATAGGGTATTTAACATTTCTAGTTGGCAACATCGTTTAGTGACATTGTATTGACAATTAAAATCTAACAGGTTACTTTTCTGTGATAATTAGTTGAAGCGTTATGAAAGTTTTTGTAAATTGTTCAATACATATGACAAATATAAATTAAAAGGTAAGTACAACTTAATTTCTTGAATTATGATAACTGTTTAAATTAGTACTAGCAATAAAACGTGAAAATGTGTTTAGTTTCTTTATAAACAGAACATTTTTGAAGGTTATGTGGCTAAGGGCTTTTTGTTTTGAATGATTGAGGGTTAGGGCCATTTGGTTATAATTATTTGAGGGTTAGGCCATTTTATAAAAAAAAAAATTATATAGTTGTGGCATAGGTCTGTCGTTCTATAAAGTGTTTATTTGAGGTATTTATTATTGTTACTTATTGTTTAGTTGAAGAGAAATTAAAATTAACATTTTATGCTGTTATTTATAGTCGTCGCTTGACGCTTTTTTAGGCCACTTAGGTCCATTTGCACCACCGATCGTTAAGAAATAAGCCAAGCTGAAAATGACACGTTTCCATTTACAATGTCATTTTAAGCTTCACTTATTTCTTAACTACTAGCGGTGCAAATGGCCCTTAGGCCTTAAGTATACCTTCAGAATATATCTCACAGATTTGTTAATAATTAAATATCTCACATTATAATGTTTGTTAACCTTTAACTACTCGCGTCGGTGTATAAAATACACCACTTGCACTAAAAATGCTCTTATTCTTGTTGATTACCGATTCCGTCCCTGTGCTACCACCTAACCTATTATTGAAGTGTCCACTAGAACCTTACTCAGTGGCGCTGTGATTGCTGTAGTAAGAACGTAGTTATTTGGTGTGAAATCTATAGCCGTTCTGTTTGGTGTACAGAATACACCACGCGAGTAGTTATGTGAGTATATTTTACATATTTTAAATTTAGTTGCTTGAGGTAAAATATATACTTTGCCATTTGGTTTGTTCATAAAATCAACAATAAATTTGGTAAAATAAAAGTACTATTTTTGTAGGAATCGGGTACCAGTTAGAGATGCAAAACGTCTCACGGAAAATGAACTTGAGGCTATGGCTCGCGCTTTATTTGACGAAGAAAGTGAAGAAGAAGTTGGGGGAGAATCAGATACGTTAGAAGATGAAGCTATAAAGGAGAGTGATCATAATATAGAGTCGGAAGAAGAACTAAATGACACAGATGAAGAACAGGAGAATTCAGATCAAGAAATGAATAACTCAGATATAGATGAGGAAAATGAGAATAGTGAGACCAATGAAGAAGATAGTGAAGAATATTTTGTGGCTAGAGATAAGAAAATAAGAATGGTGTGGAAGAAAACTCCAATTGTGAGTAAATTTAGTAAAACAAATAAAAAAAATATCGTCAAAATATTTCCTGGACCTAAGCAATGTGCACGAGATATTACTGATAAAAAAAGTGCTTTCGAAAAATTTTTTACTAATGATATAATTAATAAAATTATTGTTCAATGCACAAATTTAGAGATTTTAAGATTGCGAACAAATTATCAGCGGCCAAGAGATGCAAAAAACACCACAAAAACGGAAATATTGGCTTTTATAGGATTATTACTTCTAGCAGGAACCAAGAAGCAGAACCACACACATTTTCTTGAATTATGGACAACTGATGGAACTGGCTCAGAGATATTTAGAGCTTGCATGAGTTATAATCGGTTTTTATTTTTGCTAACTACTTTAAGATTCGATAATAAAAATACTAGATGTGATAGAAAATTAACTGATAAACTTGCTCCTATCCGATTAGTTTTAGACAGTTTTGTGGACAACTGCAAAAAGAATTATAATTTGGGAGAACAAGTAACAATTGATGAAATGTTGATACCTTTTAGGGGTAGATGCAGCTTTCTTCAATACATTCCAAACAAACCTGCAAAATATGGTTTGAAAGCGTTTGTGTTATGTGACACCAGAACATTTTACGTTAGCAACTTAGAGGTGTATTGTGGTCAACAGCCAGAAGGGCAATACCAAAGGTCAAATACGCCCACTGATATCACTCTTCGTTTACTTCAACCGTGGAAAGGCAAAAACCGAAATTTGACATGTGATAATTGGTACACTAATTACCCTTTGGCTAAAAAGCTTTTAGATGATAAATTTACAATTGTTGGAACACTAAAAAAAATAAAAAGGAGCTGCCGTCAGAATTCTTCGTCTATCTTTGGATTTCAAAAAGACGTGACCATTGTATCCTATGCCCCCAAAAAAAATAAGGCTGTAATTTTGCTTTCGACAATGCACACTGATGCTGCAATCCATCCTGAAACTAATAAGCCAGATATTATAATGGACTACAATTGTTATAAAGGAGGCGTTGATACTGTGGATAAATTATGTGGCTCGTATTCCGTTCTCAGAAGGACAAGAAGATGGCCTTTAGTTTTATTTTTCCAATTGGTGAATATAGCAGGTATAAATAGTCAAATTTTATACAACGCCATACATATCGAGAATAGCCACAAATACAGAAGAGTTTTTCTGAAAGAATTGGCGATGTCTATGATGAAGCCGCACCTTTCGGAAAGAGCTATCCTGCAGACCTTACCTTCGGATATCCAGTGTTTTCTAAAAAGATACAAACCACCTCAAGAGGAGCATAGCGAAGAACCTCCAGCAAAAATACGAGGAAGGTGTTTTTGTTGTGGAAGACAGAAAAATAGGGTGACAACAATTTCGTGCCATACATGTCACAAACCAGTATGCAAGGAACATTCAATTAGAAAAATTTCTTGTCCGGAGTGCAATAATATTAGCAATGATGAGGATGCTAGCGAGTAGTAGTTTACACAAACTCTTTTTGGTTTTTGTTTTGTTTGATATTTTCTAGTTTTTAGTTTTTCATACATTTATTTGTTTTCAATACATTTATAATAGTGCTTTTCATTCAATAAAAGTTTTTGAAAATATATGTATTTTTTTGTGGGCTTTTTGAGCATTTTTGGTGATGGTGTATAAAATACACCACGCGAGTACTAATGTTAAATATTAAGGCGCGAGTAGTTAAAGGTTAAATCAAGAAAGCCTCAAGTTTTGACTATACATTCGAGCCCAAATAAACCTTGTTTTGTTACAGAATAATATTTATTGAAGCTTACAATGGAAAACATTAAAAGCAGATCGATGAAAATGGTTTTGATGGTTAGAGATAAAAATATGGAAGAAAATAATAAAGCGATAGAAAAAAATGAAGAACTGTCAGTGACAAAGGAAAAGTGCAAGAGAATCAATGACAAGGAAGAAACCGATGAAAACATTGAAAATTTTGTGCCCATTAATGATGAAGACCTTTTAAATTTTGCTGACCAAATGGTGGCAACCCTGGAGCAGCCGAAATTTGATTTAAACGAAATTATTGTTAAAGAAGTAAATATAAATAAAGACATTTCAATAAAAGGACGTACTTACCAATCTCACCCTCATGACAGTAGTTACAATCCTGAAATGAAATCTGAATCGACAAACTTAGAAGAAGCAGAAGAGGATGAAGAAACATGTACCAAAAAGAAAAGACTGACTGAAGTTATAACTAAAAAAAAGAATAAATCAAAAAAAGTTAAGGAACAAGATATTATTACCAAAGAGAAAGAGACTGATAATAATATAATAAATTTAGCTGCAGTTAAAGAAATCGGTGTAAATAAGAAGACGAAAAAAGAAATAAATAAGAAACCAAATGAAGTAAAAATTAATGAGATCCAGGTGGCCAGAGAAACAAAGACTATCATAGTAAATACTAATTTCGTCGACGAAGTCGAGTTCAATAACCAGACTAGTACTGTAAGTGATGAAGGAGAAATAAACTATATTGGGGAAGATGGCAGAAGAAAACCAAAGAGATTAAATCAAAGAAACACTGCTAAACAGTTACGCGCAGAAGGCAAACAGTATTGTTCTTCAAAGAAGAAAATAGTTCCAGCCAGAAGCCTTAAACTAGTTCCATGTAAATCATGTCAAAATAATTGCAAAAAAATTTTCAGAAGAAGATAGGCAAGGAATTTTTGACCATTTCTGGAAGCTTAGTAATACACAAGAACAAAATTCATTTCTATTATCTTGTGTTAGTATACAAAACATAAATAGAAAATACACCAAGAAAAACGAAAGCCGAAGAACTTTAACAAAAATATACACCATCCAAAAAATAACACCAGAGAAAAAGTGTGTAGGCAGTTTCTCCTTTCAACATTATGTATAAATGAAAAACGAATGAGAAGGCTTTGTACAAATAAAACGGCTATTGGAACCCCCAAAAAAGATATGAGAGGTAAAAATACAAAACCAAAAAATAAGACAAAAGAGGAAACTCGAGAACATGTTATATATTAAAATGCTGCCTGCAATACCATCTCATTATTGTAGAAACAGTTCTTCTAAGAAGTACTTGCCAGCTGAATTTAAAAATATTAAAAGATTATACAGATTGTACAAGACTTGGACGCACGACAATAATTACAATTTCGTAAGTGAATCTGTTTTCAGAAAAATATTCACAGTTGATTTTAATATAGGATTGCACGCTCCAAGAAAAGATAAATGCAATACTTGTATTAGGTATAACAAAGAGAAAGCATCAAACGAGGAAAAGGAAAAATACAAAGCTCATATTGATGAAAAAGAGGAAGCCAAGAAGCTTTACCTTGCTGATCAGAAAAAATCAAACCTTGATGGATTTTTGTGTTCAAGTTTTGATATGCAGAAGGTATTAAGCACACCACATGGAAGCAGGGACACGAAACGCTTACTGTTACTTATGGAGTGAGAGTGATGCCAAAAGAGGTTGCAATGAAGTATGTTCCGTTTTATACAAATACCTTTTACTTGTAGATGAGGCTGGAAATACGAAAGATATAGCTTTATACTGTGACTCTTGCAGCGGGCAAAATAAGAATCGAGCTGTAATGGCGATGCTCGCACTGTTCTTAAAATTTGCTAAAAATCTAAACTCAATAAAGATAACCTTTCTAATTCCCGGTCACACTTACATGCAGGTGGACAGTGTACATGGATCTATTGAGGTATACACTCAAAAAATGCTGGTATGGGCGCCTAGTGAATGGCCCACTGTGATAAGGAATTCTAGAATAAATCCTCGCCCCTATGAAGTTATAACACTAACCCACAGAGACTTTTACGATTTTAAAGTTATTCAAAAAAGGTTTTGGCCAGACAAAATTAAGAAAGACACCAATGGTAACATAATTAGATATCTAGATATCAGACAAATGATATTTCTTAAAGGATCCAATGAAGTTCAATTTAAATACCTTTTAAGAGATGCTTCTAGTTTTATTTACTTGGATACACGCGGATCCAGAAACATGGATGTACCTCCACTATACAGTGCACCCCAGGCAATACCACAAAAAAAATATGAAAGTATTATGGAAATGTGTGAAAAGAAGATTATTCCAACAGAATATCAGCAGGAGTACAATGTGCTTATTGGAAATAAGGATATCGTCTTGACCCTACCTGAATCAGATGAAGAGGATGAAGTATTTTGAGTTTTAAGTTTTTTGTATTTATTTTGTATTTTTAAAACTTGTTTTTTAGATATAAGTTCAAAATTGTTTTAAAATTGTAAAAATAAAAGTTTAAATATTAATTGGTATGCTTCATTATTTGTAACTCAAGACATTGTACGTTAACCACGGGCCTAACCCACATAAAAGTAATAAGGTATATAATTTTTGAATATGTAAAAAGCCCTAACCAACATTTTAATTGTGTTTAAATAAACGTGTCTATATTAAATGGCTTATAACAATCCCCTAAGATCTACCAATAGCCTCAAAAAAGAATTGGAGGTTCATTTTATAAATTAAAATATTTAAATGTTTTTTAGTTTCCTATAAAAAACAACATTTGCGGGTTAGGGCCTTTTGCCGTTTAACCGTCGATATAATATACTTTGCCAAAATTTAAATTTTTTAAAGAAATTGCTTTTTGAGATATCCTTGTCCTAAAATTATAAGGGGGTGCTGTATCACCTTAAATCTGGTTTCGCAGCAACTGGAATTTATCCGTGCAATCCGGACATTTTACCACTTGAAGCATATGCTACAAGCAGTGTAACTGAACAGGAAAATCCTAGCCAACAACCACCTACACAACAGAGTCATGACATCCCCTCCAGGTCCTTCCAACAGTCGACCCATTATTTCACGTACACCACTTCCAGATCTCTCGACAGCTGCTGGAAAACGTCAACGAATTCAGTTACGTGACACAAATGATTCTGAAGAAAGTGAATCCCTGCCGTCAGAATGCTTAGATGATAATACAGATAGTGACGCCAAAGAAGACGAACAGGACGAAGAGAGTGAAGAAAATCAACACACGTCATTTTCTGATATGCTTACCACACCTGAAATGGCACACAAATATTATGACACCAGGTCAAGAAAACCAGCAGTCAATTCCAGAGCACAAGTTGTTACCAAACACCTTTTCGCCAAGTCTGATCTAACAGTCAACACTTCTACTCCCAAGTCTAAGAAAGCTGCACCAGGGAAAAAGTCCTTTATTTAAATAAACGTTAATTTAGAAAAACTGACTTTTCTTGTAAAATTTCCGATTAAAACAACATTTTGTACGAATAATATTATGTGGCGGTATTGCTAACCCCCCTGAGACAATATCACCAATGTGCAAAGTTTTAAAAAAATGTTCGCAAAATGCACAAACTTGTCCGTAACATCTTTTACTATTTTAAATTATTAGTACGATGTATCAGTAACATTCCTACCCCGAAATTTTTTTTTTTAATATACAGTACTTTTATATAAAACTTACCTTATGTTGTATCCTCCAAATTCAAAAGTGCAAGGGGGCCTTTTACTTATTATAATTTGTAATAGATCAGGTAATTATAAGTAAACATATTTAAGAGGTTTATTAAGAAGCAGGCACCTTAATATGATAAGTTTATTACTCATATATATGTTTAGGTAAGCAAAGGTCAAATAACTGCATTAAGAAGAGACTTCCTAAATCACAAGGCACATCTAAATTAGGCAGAGCATGTACTAGTCTTATTAAAGCCTTACATTCAGCAGGAAAAATCTTTGTGACTTGGAAAAAACTCATTATGGACATCCATTACAATTACAGCATTTAAAAATATCAAAATCCGATAAATCACTAATAGCAGTGAAACTTATAAATGGGATATCTTCTGCCAGGTACATTTTTAATATTTTGATGATAATATATAGAAAGTACATATATATTTTAAATCTCAACTTAATTAGTATCTATATAACTATTAAAAGTAATCATTATATATTATATTTTAGAATTTTGGATACTTACCAAGACCAAATAGGAGAAGAAATAAGAAGCCCAGTTGATTTGATCACACGTAAAGAAATTACAAATATTAAAAATTCGTACCATATCAATATTGCTGATGGAGTTAGACATCAGAATAGCGCTTTATCTGTGGACTTATGGGTAAAGCAATGTGAACTAGATGTACAAAATATTGACCCAATACTGATGTATAAAAAACAGCGGGAAGTAGATAATAGGTATAGTTTGTTAAGTTCTGATTTTTGTCTTATAGTAATGACAAATTTTCAACAAGAAATGTTAAAAAAATTTGGTCATAATGTAATTGCAATAGATGGTATGCATGGACCTAATAATTACGATTTTGAATTGACAAGTATAATGGTGGTGGATGAATTTGGTGAAAGGATACCTGTAGCTTTCATGTATAGCAATCGGAAAGATACTTACATCTATGACCTTTATTTTAGGACTATTCAATTAAGTATTGGTGTAATTTCCCCAAGAACATTCATGACTTATATTGTCTCAACCTTTTACAATGCATGGTGTCATGTGATGGGTCCTGGTCTTTACCTGTGTCATGTAGTGCCAAATATTTAGGAGTAATCATAGACTCAAATCTAAAATGGAATATACATATTAATAATCTGGTGAAAAGAATGAGATCACTATTAAATATGTTTAAGTTAACCTCAAAAATACTTAGTGAGCGTGATCTTATCTCACTTTACTACGCCCTAGTTCACTCTATATTAAATTACGGGATAATTGGATGGGGAGGAGCTTACACTACTACTTTACAACCTTTAGTGGTAATTCAAAAACGTCTGATTAAACTAATATTTAAATTAAATCTACGATTTCCCACTGAAGCACTTTTCACTTACAGTAACTTATTAACTATAAGAAAATTGTATTATAAACAAGCTTTGATTCAACTTGTAAATACAAAGCAAATAAATATTATGTGCCGCCAATATAACACAAGATTTCATCTAAACAATAAGATTATCTTACCGAAATGTAGAACAACCCTCTCGCAACGCAGTTATTCATACGTCGGATTAAAAGTTTATAATTCACTGCCTCAAGAACTATTTAAAAATTTATTATAAAAACTTTAAAACTATTATTGCGAAATGGATTTTAAAAGAAACTATAGATATAATCGGTAGCAATTAAAATAAAAAAAAAATTAAAATAAACTAAGATGAAACAAACTAAAATTCTATAATAAAATTGAATATTCATATACTTACCCTAAAACTATCACTTGCTTTTGAAATGTATTGTTCAGCTAAAGGTGTGGAAATATTTTTTGGGTTATAACATTTTTAATTGTTTTTTTTTCTCTCTTCCTTTCTTTCTGTCATGTAAAATGAAAAGAAAAAAATCATGGATGACGAGGCAAGCTTATTGCTTACCTACCTGACATACAGTGCCT
Organism: Psylliodes chrysocephalus; assembly: GCA_927349885.1. Lineage (NCBI taxonomy): Eukaryota > Metazoa > Arthropoda > Insecta > Coleoptera > Chrysomelidae > Psylliodes > Psylliodes chrysocephalus. Next base: position 2,820,151 of record OV651833.1, read on the forward strand.
GAGAAGCTGTCAAGTTTATCCTTAGCTTCTCATTTTCTGGATGTCCGGTACTCAGTGTGGCTTCCTCTGTTCATTTATTCATTTTTTTTTTATTATAAAACAATAATTATATGAGCTGTATTGGTATTGTTATTGTTATTATTACCTAAATTGTTTTATAAAACGATACAAGTATTTAATACTTATCGCTTCGCACCACTTTATTTAATATTTGTTATTTTTATTATATCATATTATATTTTTATGGTACTTCTTTTTTAGGAAGAATCATATTTTTTTATTGTATATATAGATATGATTCATATACATATGAAATTTATCATTGAATAAAGTTATATTGTTATTATATCAGATATACTGTTCTTGGCACATTGATCGAGCTTGGCAACAAAATTTATCAAAAATTTCAGATAAGGAAAAGCGTTCATCTGTTTATAAGACTATAAAAGTATTGTAACAGAATACAGATGAAACTAATTTTTTGGAAAGTTTAAATTGTGCAATTACCCACATGTTGTTGGATAAGGATACTTATAACTTTGGTATTTACTTTAAAAACAATTATGGTATTAACTATCGTCACTGGGCTTATTGTTTTAGAAATGAATGTGGCATTAACACCAATATGCGTCTCGAATCTATGCACAAGTTATTAAATATTTTTACCTCGATGGTAAAAAGGTTAAGCGCTTAGATAAAAGTTTACATGAATTATTGAAATATATAAGAGACAAAAGTGTTGATAGAATTATAAAAAAAACAACACACACAAGGAAAACAATTACAAGACATAATTTAGCTTTAGGCAGTAACTTTGTCTTGAAGACTGATGAACATATAACAACCAAATGGATTGTAAACTCAGTTGATTAAAATAGCGATTTAGAACCTTTTTATGTAAAGCAAATTTCAGGCATATCCATAATAGATCCCATAATATATCAAAATAGTCCAACAGTACAGCACAACTACTAGAAGAGAATAAAATAGAAAATTTTAATTTTAAAATTTCTGAAACGTTTATGAAAATTCAATCTCAAGACACAAGTTTATTAAGTTTCGAAGTCATGTCAAAAATTATATCTCATTTGTCTGTCATAGATAGTTTATTAGAGTTGCTCAAAAACTATAGTGAAATCTGACAACCGGGGGTTGATAATTAATTTAAATAATTCTTATATATTACATATTATATTCAAATTTTTATTTTCGAATTTAAACAACATCCCAGCGTATCCCCCCTCGTAGGCGCCGTTTAAATTACTTCTGGGAAAAGAAGTCGACGTTAGACTAGAATGGTCGCTAGAACAAAACAGATGTAAAAACGTAAGGGCTATATTCCGGAATTAATACAAAGCTTTAAGATCTTTATGCCCCGAACTCATAGTCGTTCTCTTTCCGATATATTTGCATATATGGGAAATTTAAGTATAAATACCCGGGTTTTTGTGGGCTGGGGATGATTAGCTTTTTCTTCTTCGCCGAGTCAAGTTAACAAAAAAACGCAAATATCCACGTTACCGATACGGTGACTTCTTTTTCTTTATATTCGTCAAATATAATTAAAAAGAGATATCGCTACCCTTACGGTGGCCGCGCTTTTGTTATATTTTGAGAACGGAAATAAAAGATATCGACGGAGTAGAGAAATTAGTTTCTATAAACGACGGCTTCTGCATATATATCCAGTTGTCCTTAGGATGACCACCTTTTTTCTTATATTTTATATATAAGTAAAAGGAGATATATAGTCAGGTTGACCAAGCAGATACACGTTGAATAGAACCAGATTTCGCTCCTAGAACGGTTTTGTAAGGTTGTATCTACCGAGCTACTAAAATATAGGCGTAACTAATACTGGCAATACCACGTTAGTCTAGTTAAACGCCAGATATTTTGTATCTCCGATTCAACATTATAAAATGTTACTAAATGATTAAAAGTACTACTCTAGGCGACGTTCGCCACCCTTCAGGCTGACCCGACGAACTTGCGCCCGGTAGACGCTTTTATCAGCGGTATACTTTTTTTTTCTGTAAGGTTTCTTTTACATAGAATTAAAACGATAATCGCACTATTAAAGTAATCAAACTAGTATTTAATATTCAGATATTCCGGGGGAGAGTAGACTAACATTAACGGGTTACAGGTATCACTTTATTACTTTTATATTCATTAGCGGAAAAATTCGCGTCTGTGTGTTATTGTCATATTTTTGGTATTCATTGATAAACGTTTATTGTGGGAAAAATTATAGGGTTTTTATATTGTGCTAAATTATATTATTTAGAGAATCGATAGTTATGTTGTTGTCATAAATATTAATTATTGTAAAGTCGGTCAACTCTCTCAAGTAATAAATTAAGTCATTTAGATTTATGGCCAAAGGGCCGAATTGTAAAGTTTCGGGTTGTCTGTAAACAGTACCTGCTCCTTTTCAGTAGAGAGGAAACGCACTTTCGGTTTTATTTTAAATGGCAAACAGATGTAGATTAGTAGGGTAAATGCCTTGATTTGTATATATATTTTAAAGTTAGATTGCTGTTGAAAAAATATGTTTTCTGTCGTTCTTTGTAAAACAAAATTGGGTAGACAAATGTGTCATTTTAGCCGTGAAGGGTGTTAGTTTTGTGTATCGATTTTTCGGGAAAAAGGAGATATGTACAGCGGCGGGTAGAATCATGAATATTGAGGAGGGTCGTATTTATTTGTACATATCCACATATCTTTAGCGGGACATTACGCGGAAGTAGTCGGTATGTTTGTTATTTATTTAGAATAAATAGGTTAAATTGTGTTTGTGGACTAGCTAACGTATCCCCAGAACTGTGTAAATTAAAGCCTGATAGAGGCTTGGATGGATCTCTACTGAGATACCCCAAAAGTGGGCCTGACGGGCATCCCCCTTTATATCAGGTGTTCTCCGATCGATCGTTCAGTGTTTTCCATACAGGACTGAGTATGTCAGTACATTACGGCATTGGAATATTAGAGAAAGGCGTGACGTACGGTGAGGTAAATCTACACTCCGGTTTTTACACATATTAGAAATATTAAATTTAACCGACTTCAAAAAAGGAGGAGGTTCTCAATTCGACGCAATATTTTATATCTCACAACACTCCTCGTGCTACTGATGTACTCTCTTTTATTAGACAATGCGTAATTCAGTAGTTCCGTGGAAAGTGTGATTGTATATTAGGAGACAAACAAATATACCAAAGTACTTCCGACTTTTATTTTACCCTTTTATGGGAACTAAAAGCTCTGAGGTTAGAAATGACACATTAGAAAGCCTACATAAACATAATATTAAGCCTAAAAATGGCACATAATCTAATTTTCGGCTGTACAAAAGAATAGATGTTAAATAAACAGTATTCAAAATTAATCTCGGTGTTTCCTTTGTTCTTCCTTCATTACAGCTACATTGAACTCTAAACGAAATTCTGGGGGTTTTAACATCACTTCGTGGGGATCCACTAGACGAAATTTAGGCCAAGGTTAAAGGTATTTGAAAAACTAGGTTAGGGCCCGGTTTGTCAAGTCACAATAGCCATGAATCAAAAAATAGGTTTATTCCAGTTAATACTACCAATCAGCCTGAAAATAAAAAAATTGAAAAACAAATAATTTTTTTTCAACTCAGAAGAAGCGAAAACTCAAAGTTGGTGACTTCAAAAAACCAAAATCAGGTGAATGTTCACAAATTAGTAACAGCTTAAAAAAATTAATTTTAATGAAGTGTACATATCCAATTGCTCAACTGAGGATCATAATTATGTTTCATGCGATACCACTGCAAGAATGTGACTCTGTGAATAAATTTTCTATTCCATTTGTCCAATTATTAGTTGTGTTAATTTTAATGTTTATTCTTTTTGTATATATTATATAATCTGTACATTTTTATATAAATTTCTGATATTTTATTTTATTGTATTATAGTATGTTTTCATTAATAGAGAAAGAATAGAATATACGATTTTATTGTTGTATGGGTTGACACTGTGATTGTTTATAACTTTTATCTCATGATTTGTATTTTTAACTATTTTGTATTTTTTATAGCTAGGATAAATTTGAATATAAAAAATAAGCTTTTATTTTAAAAATTTATATTTTCCATTACAAAAATATATAAAATAAGTAACACGAAATAAACCTATACCTAACTAGCAATTTTCTTTGTAAGAAATATAAAGCAGCTATAAATAGTTAAATAATTAATTAGTATATTCGTGTAATGCAAATATCCCATGTCTCTATGCAACATGTTTACTTAGTTAAGTTAGATTAGAGATATAAATATCAGTCCTATGTTAATAACTATTTTTATATCCACATCTGCCACAAAGTAATAACAGTAATTTGAGATTTGTTAAATAAACAGTTAATAGTTAATAACTTATTGCTGTTCAAGTAAATAAAAACTACAGTTTTGTAAAGTATATACATCATTACTATATTATTTACTATTTTTCTTCTATACATTTTTATTATATATGTATCATAAATTATATTTTATACTTTGTGTTTCATTGTAATCCCACTTTCAATCAATAACCTGTTTCAAATTTGGCGGGTGCTAGCGGACAGCGAACATGCGCAGTTGACGGAATATACTTTGGTATTTAGTTGATCCTGTCACATGGTGCAGTCAAGGTCGGATTTATGTATCCTTAAAAATCGAAGCCATCCTTTAATTATATCTCGAAGCGCCTCGTCTTCGAATCACTTGATAACCGTACAGTACCCCAGTTCTGTGCAAGGTAGCCACACATTTTTATAGTAAAAAAAAAATTCGGAACGCTCCATCTCGTTTTCCCGCTCGTGACAGAATTATCTGTCAAATGTCATAACCCTTTTTGTGCACGGTAGCATGAGTATAATTATTTTTTATTCTAATATTTTTTCCTTTTAGATTAAATATGGGTAATAAAAAACAGACTAGAGTTATCAAGGAATTGGTTGACAGAATCAAGAGAAAGGAAAAGCCGAGAGACTTGTAAAGATGGGAAAGAAGTGGAAAAATCGTCCAAAGAATTGAGAGCCACATTTAATAATAGCTCATCAAAGACTACCTTTTAAAAACCTCAAATCCCTTTAAAAAAGATTTCTTTAAACCGCAGGGCCCTACCTCACACTCAGAGGGAGTTGAGGAACAAACAGGGGCGTTACTACCTTCAGCAGAATCGTCACAAGGGTCGCTACAGGTATTAAAGGTAAGCAATCTCTTGAATGATACCAAAGCAGGTAATATTTAATTCTTCTTTCATACTTGGAAAAAGATACCAGATAATCGGCTAATTTTACAGTGGGTAAAGGGTTACACAATCCCTTTTATAAAAACTCCATCTCAGGTTAATTACAAATCAATTAGACTTACACCTCAAGAAGATAAGAAAACACAAGAGGAAATTTACAAAATGGGGTAGTAGAACGTTGTAAAAGCTCAAAAAAGTAATTTTTTACATTACATTTAATTATTTTTTATTATTTTATTCATACTATTTTATTTCAGCTTATAATTTTTATTGGTAAATAATTTTTTTTATTGTTAATGTAGATAAATAAATACAGATCAAAATGAATCATTGGTTTTGTTTTTTATTTTTAGAAAATTATAATAATTTTTTCTGCTGCAAATTATAGGTACTGCATCAAAATTTGATGTTTATAATTGTATCGCGGGGGTTCCGCTCTAAGAGGTGGAGGAGATGTGTCAAATAATATATTTAGGGTTCATGTACTATAGTTAAAACAGATTATTATTCATTTAGTAAAAAATATTAATATCATAATTTTAAATTATTTTAATTTTTCTCATTTATGTTTAGTTTATTTAAAGGGAAAGTATACATTCAGGTTTCTTAATTGATACTTTTATGGAAATTCGTTGAACTTGCAAAGACAGCAGTAAACGCGGTTCAACGAATTACCTGATCAAGAAAAAGTGCATGAATCCAAACTTTCTTTATAAAATATTAAAAATAATTAATCACTTGGTTTTGAAGAGCGACACAAGCACCATCCGTCTTAGAATGGTGTACCCTTGGTAAGTACCTAATTAATGTTATTTTTATTATTAATTAATGAAGATTGTCTTTTTCTTTTTTTCAATCAATAATTTACTTAGTAAATAAATAATTTCAATTAATATTATGTGTTATTAAAGTTCTACCATCTAGCTTCAATTAACCCCTCAGCTCGTTTAGGGAACCGTAAAAACCCTAAACGCGGCAATATGTGTCTCCGATCGGTGTCGGGTCAGCACTGAGCAGAAAATTCTTAGCCAGGTGCGCTTGACATCAATCGGTATCACGCGTCAAAAACAAGCGTCATCGTATTTATCATGTCACAAACAAAAGTTGAATTCTGACGTTAAACTGTATCACATTCACCAAAAACACTATTGCCGCACCTGACACAACTATCAGTTTAAAGTCAGCAGTGAAAGTGTTAAAAAGCTTTTGCCATGAAGTTGATCAGCTCCTTGGCTGGAATTCTAAAGATTTCAATGATTATAACGCGGCTTTAAGATCGAAAAACAGAAGCTAGTGAGTTTTGTGATAAATTTATAAAATCATTTAGTGAAGCTACATTCACGAATTGGATTGTTCAATATACCCAATGCTCAAACATTTGAGTTCAAAAAAGTGTTTAAGTGTCAACATAACGACTTTAATGTAAAACAGAATGTAAAATAGAAACAGCGACAGTCGTATACGAACTAAAAATTGCAATGCAACTATCACTATTTTATTTAAAAAGAATAATCGAAATATTTTAAAAAACGACCCTCTTCTAAAGCAAGGTTTGAACAAAAGTTTTATTTTAAAATTTAAAATGTTTATGGTGACACAAAATTATTTACGAAAACGTACCATATATTCCTTGGAGCAAAATAAGCCGATTTTAGGAAACTTACCTCAGTACCAAGTTGATTAGTTTGGTCGCTAGAGAGATCTGAAGTTGCAATTTTTAAATCGTTTCTTCTTTATTATTTTAAAGCGGCTCATGCGATTCTGTTTAAATTTAGAACGTTGACAGTTTTATGTGACAAAAAAAAATGTATCAAAATTATTCACTAATGTTAATCCATAGGTGTTTTCGTATTTATGTTTTAGTCTAAATTTATAACGGTTTAATTTTACGATATCCATAATTAATTTTAATAATTTATTTAAATTAATTAATTTGAGTACGCCACTGGTAAGAAACTTTAAAATACCAAGAATCGATATTTATTTAATTTAAGAAACTACCTTCCTAAGAGTAGGCAACACTCATTACACATATATTTTTAATTATGAAAAATTGACAGTTATTAAACTTTAAATGTTTTGCAAACGCAATATCTGATTTCAAACTTTAAATTAATATTTTTTAAAAGGTAAATAAAATACTCAAAATAATCTAATTTGCATATAATCAAATATTAGAGCCATGACATCTAACGACAGAAGTTGGAAGTAGTCACTGACTCGACGCATTAAATATATTTTGCGAAGACACGAACAGGAAAAAGTTCTTTCCTTTCTGGTTTGGGTATTTTTATCAGTTACATTTACAAACTTTAAATATGAAATAAATTCAGTGATATAAGTATGTGATTTTAAAACCTTCGACAGGAAGTAATGATATTGAGTTGCAGATTGAATGGTATCTTTCAAGCAAAATCCAGTATGTGTTAAGACAACACCGGCGTGGTTTTTTTTACATGGCCGTCCGCCATTTTATAAAATAAGGAGCTCCCTATCAGATGGGTAAGTTATGAACAAATCAACATTTAATAGAACCTTTTCTTGATCAATAAACCTTTCAAAAGAATATCACTAGTGGAAAATGAACTAGGTTCTCATAGGATATTTAATTCCAGAGTTCCTGTGGGATTTCAAGCCCATCGTGCGCACGTGTTGGTGAATAAGCCGAGAACTTTAGGCAATTGGGAACTCTTATAGCGGTTCAAAGGCTGAATTATTTACAAGATTTTCACGTCGAGTTTGTCTCGGATCGTCTCCTAGCAATGGATGTGGAAATTGGGCCACCCCGTAGTTTCCAGCCATTGGAACGGAGGGAAAGCTTTTTTTTGTGGCAGTGGTGTTTTAATAAATCCCTGTAATTTGGTGAGATTATTTATTGATAATTTAATACTTCTCCACTTGTGGGAAACATATTCTTTGATTTTTAAAGTTAAATATGAATCTGATTAGAACTAGGTCCATGTCTAGGATCTTGTTAATAATATTCTTTGATAAGTAACAAATAATGTGTTAGATTTTCTAATTTGAATGCGTATGCCTGCTAGGTAAAAACTAAGCATTTATTTTTTATTATGGATATTTTAAAATAATTCCTTGGGAAATTATGGTTTATCATACAACATATGTCTATATATATTTAGAGTTTAAATGTTTTTATTTTATACTAGTTACTATATTTGGTATCTAAAAAGTATACTCCTAATATTCTATATTTTATAATAAATCTGACAGTGAGCATATAATAGAGTTTTATTTATGGTTGGAGATTGTTAACGAAAGATCAATATATTTCTCATAAATGGGTTATTACCACTGAAGAAACTAACTGCGTATCCACTACCTGGAGTAAGTGTTTCTGACTTAGAGCTACTGACGCATCAGTAATAGGTAGGTTTAATTACACAAGTATATTTGACTTATTTAAATAATTTTATAATATACAATGTTATTTTAACCGCTACACAATGGCGCCCAACTTTTCATATAGTTAGGTTTTTCAGAGTTAAATCACTTTATGAGAAAGTAAAAAAAAAATAACTACAATTTTTTGTGTCAAATTTTATTAGCAATTTTTGAGCAACAACCCTCAACCATATAGAACAATATGCACTGTTTCTATATATAGGTATCGATGGTATATACAACCACACTTTACGACTAATAACACATGATATTTTTTTTGTACATTTTTATGGTATAAAAATATTTTTTTAGTACATTTTATTATTTTAAACGGATTTTGATACATTTTTATAATTATTCACATATGCTTACTTACTCACATTAGTCAAAATGGAGGTAGAAGCATTTCAAACAAATTTTTTGCTAGATTTTGAACTAGGTAATGAACTACAAAATAGAGGAATTGTAACTACACGTACAGTTCACGATAAACGTAAAATTCTTAAAAAACTTTTGAATAAAGAACTAGATCATCCAGGATCTAAAATAAATATAGACACCTATAATTTTGATTTAGATAAAGAAACAAGTGAGATTGAAAAAAGTTTTCAATCAATCAGAACTTATATTTTAGAGTTAGATGATGACACTAGTGCAACAGATTCAGCTTGTCATAGAATACAATCTAGAATCGTACATGTCACAAATAGGGTTAGAAGGTTAGGTGAAATTTTTAAAATTCCTAATAAAGTTGATCAAGAGGACTTAGACGAATCAAAAACATTTCAATCTGAGTCTCTTGCTACCTGTCTTGAACTAGAGTCTGAGTTGGATAGTCATATAAAAGAGGACAATATTAAAAATCCTTTTACTACGTTGGCGACACCAACTCCTATTATTAATGTAGCCGCACCAGTAATTACAAATAGTAACATTAAACCCGTCTCAGAATGGAATATAAAATTTAATGGTGACCCCAAAACGGTACATTCATTTATCGAAAGAATTACTGAAATTTCACAAGCACGCAATGTTGACAAAGGTGAACTTTTTAAATTAGCTATAGATTTCATGACGTTCTTGTCTTTGTGAGCACAAAAGATGCCTAACACCTCTAGAATGGGTGTGATGGGCAAAGAAAAGGCAGTAAATTGGCCATTTCAGATAATTGGTCTTGATTTCATAGGACCATTACCTTTAAGTAAAAACCGAAATCGGTGGATTTTAGTAATTTCAGATTGGTTTAGTAAATACACTTTGCTATTCCCCATGCGTGATGCAAAAGCAACAAACGTCATAAAATGTTTAGAAAATGACATATTTTAACATTTGGTGTACCACAGTTTATAATCTGTGATAACGGTTCTCAGTTTACAGGTAAACTATTTAAAGAATTGTGTAAACAATATGACATTGAAAAAATTTGGTACAATGCAGTATATTCACCTCATTGTAATTTCGTAGAAAGGAATAACAGAACGATAGAAACTGCTATACGCTGTTATGTTGAAGAACACCGAGAATGGGATCAAGAATTGTTCAAAATTCGACAAGCTATTAATATGGCTAAGCATCAGATCACTGGTTATTCCCCAGCATTTCTAGTATTTGGAAGACATGTTCCTATATCAGGAAATTTTTTTAGAGACCCAGCTTCTAGTAAAGTAGAAGATTTTGAAATAATTCCAGGCGATAGAAATTCCTATGCCAAAAATTTGGAAGGTTTAAAAGAAATTTTTGTTGGGATATAATTATTCTGTGTTACTACGGATATTCGAGATTAAGATTTTTGAAGTGTTACTATTACTTTATTACATACTTTAGTACTAGAAGCTATAAAAAAACTTCAAAAGCTTCATTGGTTTATTTAAACGTAAAAAAAACATTTAACCGAAGTTTTTTTTTTATTTTTTTCAGCATTTTTTTGCACAGTTTACACAGCAGTTGACATTTATTTATACTTAAGATCTATTCGCCTATCTTAATGGCTGCAAATTTATCTATAACATCGTCGTAAAATTTTTGGATTTTTTGATAACTGTTTAACAAGCTGTTTTTCAATGGATATTAGGGCTAAATTAGAGAGTCTGTCTTTACTTGTTGAATCTCGTATAAAACTTTTAATGCGCTTAAAACTTCGCTCAACTGACGCACTTGTGGTTGGGATGGTTAGTACTAATTCACACAACTTGACGACTTCACAAAGGGACTTATTTAAACCAGTTGTTATAAGAAAATTTAACACATTGATGGGCGTCTTTTTATCACTAATTTCAGTTGTTTCATAAACAACACTTAACAGGGTTTAAGTCCCTGGAATATCGAAAAAATGTCCATAATAATAATTTTAGTGAATTAAAAGCTTCCGATAAAAATTTTGATGAATCGTAGTTAATAATATTAAAATTGCACAATTCAACAAATTTTAATTCGTTAAAGTTTTGAAATCGAGAGTTCATTTTATGTAAAATATTATCAAAAATTTAGGCGTATAATCGACGATAGGAGGTCTCTCTGTCGTTGAAATTATCAATTGTCTTTCCTTCAGGTTCTAAGCCAATGTTTTGAGTCTTATTCCAAAAGTGTTCAAACTGATCTCGTTTTTTATTCATTTTATTTTTAAAATCATCAATTTGTTTAATACAAAAGCCAATGTCATTTGACTTTGTAAAATGTTAGTAAAAGGGAAAATCTCTGCAAAAATGTTGAGCAAAAAATTGAAATCAAAGTTTTGTTTGAGCCAATGCAAATACCCTTTTGCGGCAGTAACAGCTTCAGCATCCTATGTTTCTTTATTATCCCAAACGTCTTGAAAAAAGTGTATCAAAGAATCACGGTATTGAAACACTGTTTGCACTAAACGTCCATTGTAGTTCCATCGCATTGGAGCAACTTTTGGAAACCTTTTGAGAACGTGAATGTCCAAAGCTCGAGTTCTTTTCGATGACTTTGAAAAGAACGAAACCAAACCACTAATCGTCGAAAAGAAAACTTTGCAATCTTTAATATTATCCATGCTTCGTGATAAAACCAAATTAAGTCTATGTGCTATGCAGTGAACGAAAATTGCATATTTAAACTTTTCTTTCACTTTAGCTTGAAGACCTCCTAAATAGCCAGCCATTACGGCAGCACCATCGTAGCACTGGGCAACAAGGTTAGAACCACATTCTAAACTTGAAATGTCACCAACAATTTTAAACAATACATCTGCAGTTCGTTCGCTAGTGACGTACAAAAATCCTAAGAATCGCTCTTGAGGAATGCCATTCAATACATATCGCACAACAATGGATAATTGACTTAAGTTTGCTACATCTGTTGTTTCATCAAGCGCAATTGATACGAAAGGTGCTTTTTTAATTTCACTTTTAATGTGATCCATCACAACGTCGGCAGTGCATTTAATTAAATCATTTTGGATTCTGTTTGAGGTACCTCGGAAAGTCTTCGAATCAATAAAATGAATTTTTAGGGTATCATCGTATTTTGCTAAAAAAAACTGAAGGTCCATGTAATTTCCTCGATTGGCGGATCCACTTGCTTCATTGTGACCCTAAAACTTAGTTTATGCTTTCCCAGGAAACAAGTTACATCTATTAATCGTTGTAAGACGTCCCTGTTTTTTACCCTTTCATTGTGAATTTTGTTGCTTATTTTTAAATGATTGTCCAAACTATGTTCAATGCGATAGGTCCCGAATGTTTTTTCTTTAATTGTAGCACTTGGATGAGATTTGCTATTTACATATCGTTTTACACTTTTGTGAAAATGATTCAAGTCTGTAATACCAACTGAGTTCTAATGTGTTTTTTCGACTATATTAAAAAGTAGGCAAGGCCAGCAAAACAATTTCTTCAAAGTTTTGCAGCAGGTTAACCATTCATACTTTTCATAGAACCCTACGTGAAAATACCTGGTAAATTTCTTTGCTGATTTTTTTACTTTCGTCTCTAAATTGATAGGATCCTTTAGTCTATTAGAATTAATAGTGTCCATTTTCTCTTCAGAATTTTTACCTGAAAATCCTTTTTTCAATAATGAGCACACAATACAGACACAATTTACCACATTATTATTGTTCACAGGCACAGTGCATAGTTCCTCCATTTTACAAAAAGAAAAACAACTACGAAAAACAAATCGGAATCTATCTAAAATCTAAGATTTTCCTCACACGTCGATTCGCGGTGCGAATTGCAATATGCGTAAGACGACGTAACAATCGCTGCCTCTCGACCGTATTTCACGTGTCCAAACAGACTGACTACTATCGCGCCAAAGCAGGGTCAATAACATGAAACGAAATCAATTGGAAGATGAGCCGGCCTTTTCAAGCGCTTCCGCCGACGGACTCGAAGTATGGTGTGTGCGTATATCCAATAAATTTTCTCATGGGTGGTGCGTGCGTTTACACATTACACCAATGAATTGTTAGTACATTTACGAAGTTTACGTAATGTTTCAGAGAAAATATAGTACCTAATTTAATTTTAATTTCTATGCATTATAAACTGAAAAATATTTATTTTTAAATCTCCAACTGTAGGGAAGCGGTGCTTCCCCCGCTTCCAGGGACCGCACTCCCCTGGAACTGATGAATCAATATTAAATCAATATGATATCAAAATCAAAGACATTCGCAGGAAGCCTTTAGAGCAGAGGATGTGTGTCAAATCAGAACCAAAGAAATATCTGAGATAAGTCATAATGTGTTATTAGATAAAAGCGATAAACTTGTAAATACTGAAGAAAATGCTAAAGATAACAATTCCGTTGTGACGCAAAAGACTGATCAATCACTCAACACTAAAGTTCACAACAAATTAGATAGTGACATAAAAGAAAACTCCAAAGAAAACATTGAAGTAAAGAATCTGAAAATTAATATCTTAACTGATATTTGCATAAATCCTTTCTTATGGGACAAACACTTGACAATGAACGATTATAATACAACAGCAACCGACGCACAGAAAATTAAAAAAAAACATATATGCCATATGCAGTAACAAGCAAAAAATGTACAGAATATTGTAAGCAAAAACAAGAGACTAAGAAACAGAATGCCCAGGAAGCGGAAAATCGAAAACTACAAAGAACTTTAAACAAACTTAAAAAAGAGAAATTAAAAAAAGACTAATAAAACCAATAAAAACGAAAAAGTATCAACGAAAGAAAACAATAATATTTTTAGTAGAAGAAAGCAGACTAAAACTATTAGTAAAACTAAGAAGAATAAGGCAGTGATTGGTAAAAGAGATAAAAAATATTTTGACGGTGATTAATTACCTCTAGCAAACCCGCAAATATAAAAAAAAAATAGTATCCATGCGTAGTTAAAAAGTATGACAACCGAAGTGAGTTCGAGGTGAGTGTTATGGAGAGGCGACTCGACAGACTATGGAAATAGCCGATAATACCTGTGCAGATTTGGTACCCTGAAAAAGATATCTTGAAAAAAATAGAACAACCTATACCAGTCAATTCTCGAAAGCGTTTTTTTAAAGTGCCAGAACTTCAATAAGGACATGTTTTTAATAAAAAAAGTTTTTAAATATAAGGTAATTGTACCCATGCCTGACACAGTCCCAGTGGCTGACATGCTTTCACATTTTTTGGTTTAATAAGGTTTCTATGACGTCATTTTAATAATTGAGGGGATTTAGAAAAATATTCAATATTTCACCACATGTTAGTAACACTGTATGTCACTCTCTTCTGGGTTCTAACCCATAAAATACCTGTCAATTTACGCGCGATTTGCGAGTGCTCAGGTTTCGCGATTATCTCAACACCAGTAATAAGGAATTAGATAAGTTTTTGGTTGAACAAATAGGTTCAAAAGTGGATATTGGTAAGTATTTTATTTTGACACTATTGTGAATAGTTTTTAATGGTGTTTTATACAAAAAATACAACATTTAGCAAGTTGTTTTATTGTTTTTTAATGTGTCAGCTACTAGGACAGTAAATTTTATGAGTACCTAGTACTTGACAGATGTTTCAGCTACTGGTACCCGTGCAAAATTGAACTTGTCCCAATAGCTCAGCGGTCCGCAACCCTGGGGTCGCGACCCCGTGTGGGGGGTCGCGAAAGATATTTTATAAGGGTTTATGCATAAAATATAACCTCTCTTTACATACACAATTACACAATGTCCTTAAAACGGAGAGAATCGAAAATAATTACGACTGTACGACCCTGTCCAGTCCCTCCCGTCACCTCACCGCTCCCGCGCCCGCGCCCCACCCCGATCTCTCTTACTTCGTTCAGTTCAGTCTGTCTGTTCAGTCAGTTCTATCCGCACGTGCGTACTCATCGCCGCCGCTTTGTCGATTGCAAATACATACTAAATTGATGTCAAAACACGGAAGATTACTTCTGTAGAAAGTTTTTTTTAGAATATTAGTGTTCTCGTGGATAACCACGCACACGGTAAGTAACTGTGCACTCATACTTAGAAAATAAAGTGAGGCGTCATCGCAGCGCGGCCATGTTGGACGCGTGGGTTCAATAACAAAACCAGCGCGAATTTATAACTTCTATACTTTTAAATTATAATTCATTATACATATTATTTTATTAATGGCCCAATATTTTCTGAAATAAAATAAAATTTATGTTTATTATAAATAACTTATTTATCGGGCAAGTGTCCTCAGCAACTGTCAATAAAAATATTTTTTTATTATAAATTTGAAGTAAATCCTGTTACCACGCGAGCATATGACGAAAAATCTAATATTAATCGTTTGGAATACATTTTTTATTTATTAATACGTATTTCTTATTGCAGTTAACAATAGATAAGTGGCTAATAAAACGCACATCTAAAGATGCAGGTGGCGGAAGTCCTAATAACGCATCACAAATCAAAAGAATTAAACACGTAGTTCTTGACAACAGTGTCGCCTCAGATTCAACAATGACAACTACTGTTACGAGTAATATAAGTCGTGAAAACAATGCCGCCACTTCAAGTACTAGTAGTGTTATTACTATCGATGACAGCAGAGCAACATCTAGTTCCACTACTATAACTATTAGTCATAACAGCGATGATTGTAGTTCAACAGCCACATCTACCTTACACATCGATACAGAAAGTGACGCTTCAACTTCAATTAAACAAGCAACAGCTACATCGGAGACAACTGGGAAGCGTCAACGCATTTTAAAGAATCGTACATCCAGTTTGGTTTTAAATGTACAGTGTTGAATTTTGAACAACGTCCACAGTGCGTTGTTTGTTCGGAGGTTTTGGCAAATGAGAGCATGAAGCCGGCCAAACTGAAAAGGTACCTAGAAACTAAGCACCCACAGTTAAAGAATAAAGATGAATCTTATTTTAAACGACTTGCCACCAAACTAACGACACAGCAGGTTGATTTCCAAAAATACACAACAGTTAACCAAAAAGCCTTACAAGCATCTTTCGAGGTTTCCTTTTTGATTACCAAAAATAAAAAACCTCACAACATTGGCGAGACGCTCATTTTGCCAGCTGCAATGAAAATGGTTTCGATCATGCAAGGAGAAAAGTATGCCAATGTACTGAAAACAATTCCACTATCAAGTGACACTGTTCATCGTCGTATCAATCTACTTGCTGATGATATCAAAATACAACTTATAGATCGCGTGAAAGAGAGTCCCTATTATGCTATTCAGCTGAATGAAAGCACTGATGTAGCTAATGTAGCTCAACTTCTGATATTTATCCGATACCGATATGAAAACGACATATGCGAAGATTTGTTATTTTGTCAGGGATTAGAAGGAAGAACAACCGGTGAAGCAATTTTTAATGCAGTTAATACCTTTTTTGAACTCCATGACATAAAGTGGGAATATTGTGTATCTGTGTGTACAGACGGCGCAGCTGCATTGACCGACTCCAAAACAGGATTCAAGGCAAAAGTAACTGAGATTGCACCTCACGTAGGCTTTGTTCACTGTATGATTCACCGTGAAGCCCTTGCAGCAAAACATTTGCAACCAGATGTAAATAAAGTGTTGGAACAAGTCGTAACAATAATAAATTTTATTAAAGCTCGCGCATTAAACAGTCGCCTTTTCAAAATAATGTGTCGTGAAATGGGATCAGAATACGAAAATCTACTGTTACATACGGAGGTCAGGTGGTTATCGCGAGGAAAAATACTCCGACGTGTATTTGATCTCAAAGATGAAATCAGAATATTTCTACTTGAACGGGAACCAAAGCTAGCGGAATATTTCTTGAATGAAAATTGGCTGGCAACAGTTGGCTATCTTTCGGATATTTTTGAAAAACTTAACGATTTAAATCTATCGTTGCAAAGGAAGAGTACAAATGTATTGATTTTAGCTAACAAAATAAAAGCTTTTTGTAGGAAAATAAGTTTGTGGATAGACGAAATCAGTGCTGAAAACTACGAGATGTTTGCATGTTTGGAGAAATTTTCTGAAGAAAACAATATAAAGCTCGAAGAAGAAATTAAAACCAAAATCATGATGCATCTTACAAATCTTAAGCAAGACTTGGAAATAAGATTCCCAGATACGTCATACGGCGACCAATGGATCATTAATCCATTCACTTGTGATCTTAACACTAAGATGAACTTAAAAGAAAAGGAGCAGCTGATCGATTTAATGTCCGATGAAAGCCTTCGATCTATTTTCAAAACCACGGATCTATCCAAGTTCTGGATAATGACGGAAAAGGAATATCCACTGTTATTCAAAACATCTCTGCTGAAATTGCTGCCATTCGCATCTACATACCTTTGCGAGACAGCTTTCTCCACATTAACTGCTATAAAAACAAAATATCGCTCCAGACTTAACGTAGAACCTGATTTGAGGGTGTCTGTTTCGGATAATATATCACCAAGAATTAATATACTGACTGCAAGTGTGCAATCACAAGGTTCACATTAGTTTGTAAGGTTACGTATATGTACCTCTTTTTTTAAATAAAATATTAAAATAATTGCTTGTCTCATTTAATGCCATCATAAATATTACTCGTATATTAAATGCATATTTTCTGGTTTGCTCCAATATTACTTTCCAAAATAAATAAACTATTTAATATAAATAATTTACGAAATAAAAACAACTAACTTCGTTACCTGAACCAACCTTTGCACTTGTTAACTTAGTGATTTTTTTTTCTGGGGTCGCTCATAACTCTTTTTTTAATTTTGGGGTCGCAATATCAAAAAGGTTGCGGACCGCTGCAATAGCTGACCAGTATTGGTTTGATCAGTAGTTTGCTAGTAAAAGGTTGGCAAGTTTTTTTTTTCTTTTAGATATGTCTAAGACCAAGCAAAAAGAAAATAAAAGTCAGAAAAAGAAAATATTAAATTGCTGTAAGGAAAACATGGCAAATGCAATTGCAGCCGTCAAAAGTGGTCAGTCTGTACTAAGTGCTAGCAAAGAATTTGGTGTGCCAAAAACCACACTTCATTACAAAATAAGTGGAAAATACCCGGAAGGAAGAAAAATGGGCCCTGCAACATATTTGTCCTCAAAGGAAGAAGAAGCTCTAGTCACCTGGGTGCTACATTGTTGCAAACATGGTTTTCCAATTGGAAAAGAACAATTGTTGGATAGTGTCCAATTAATTGTAACAACAATGGGAAAGCAAACGCATTTTCCAAATGGGAGACCTGGGCACCATTGGTTTGAGGCATTTTTGAAGCGTCACCCTACAATCAGCGAAAAAGTGTCTCACCAGCAGAGCAAATGTGACCGAAAAAAATATAAAGGTTCAATAATTATAAATGTTCAGTTTTTAATTTTTTTTATTACAATTATTGTTACAGGGATGGTTTGAAGAAATTGAGACTTACCTTAAAAAAATAACTATACTGATATTAGTCAAGATCCATCTCGTGTTCTCAATACTGATGAAACAGCCTTTTCCTTAAACCCAAAAGGTCCTAAAGTGCTTGCTCAGAAAGGTGATAAATCAATTTATAATCGAAGTGGTTGAGAAGGAATGTTTAACCACTCTTATCACTGCCAATGCAGCAGGTGATGTGGCACCTCCTATGATTGTGTTTGCATATGAAAGAATTCCTTCCTACATAAGTTCTTTAATACCCGGGGAATGGGGAATTGGAAAGAGCGAGTCGGGCTGGATGACAGGTGAAACATTTTTTATATTTGTTACAAATATTTTTTATCCATGGATCAAAAAAAAATTTATTCCCTTGCCTGTAATTTTATATCTTGATGGCCATTCCTCTCATTTAACCCTTCCTCTTAGTGAATTCTGCAGTAAGAATGAAATTATTCTAATAGCTCTCTATCCAAACGCTACTCACATTCTACAGCCTATGGATGTTGCTGTATTCCATGCTCTTAAAAATTGTTGGAAACGCGAAATTTTAAGTTGGAAAATAAAAACGGGGGAACATAAGCTTAAAAAACACTCTTGAAGGAACTATCACCAAAGGTATTTTAAAAAATGGTTTTAAAGTCTGTGGCCTGCATTCGTTTGATAGTCAGGCTGTAGACTATAAAAAATGTTTGGAAGGAACAAAGCATTCCACTGTAGAGAAAATCGAAACAGTTAGAGAAACAGAAAATAATAGTATGACTTTCCAAGCAAAATTAGAGGAAGCAATTGGGCATGAAAAAGTCCAACTGTTCAATAACTCAGGTACAGTTTGAAAAGGTTCTCCTGAAGACACTTCCTTGTTTAATATATGGCTCAAAATCAGTAAAACTCAGAATGAAGGTTTCAATCCTCCTGATAATTTAAAAACAGTTCCTGATACGGCTGTAGATACTCATGACTACATTACGGAAGCAGAATGGTTGAATGAAATTTTAAATGAAACAGACATGAATGAGCAGCATATTGAGGAGTTTTTGATTCAGAAAACTACTGCTGCTAAGTCGACAACAAATAGTCCCATAGTAGAAAACAAGGCTTTGGTCAATTCAACTCAAAGTATTATAGATGTTGCAGTAAACGAAGAAGATAAATCAAAATTTATTACTGAAATTAATAAGTCGCCAGAAGAAAAAACATATCCCAAGGTGTTCCAACGCCTTTTAAAAAAATATTATTCTGGCCGGAACCATCAAAAAGTGAAAAAAAGAAAAAAGTCAAAGTCAAACTACCATCTGTGGCGTCACCAGAACAGTGGCAGGAATATCACAAAAAAATTGCTGAACAAAAACAGCAATTAGAGAGAGAAAAGGAAGAAAGAAAAATTAAAAGGGAGGAAAAACGACAAGAAAAAGAAAATTTACTTAAGAATAAAAAAAGAAAAGCAACGACCCAAACGGGTAAAAGCAACTTGTTAAAAAATAAAAAGGTCAAAGAAAATGAACAAGAAGACTCAGAGGTTGAAAATGAAGAAGTAATGAAGGATAAATTTGTAGAAATTGAAGACGTAGCAGATCACGAAAATTCTGATTTTGAAATTGGTACATTTGTAGTAGTTCGTTACGAAGGAAACTATTACCCTGGGAAGATTGAAGGATGAAGAAGAACTCTATATCAGTGTTATGGAGAAAAGCGGTAATAATTGGAATGGCCCACAAAAAGGGATAAAATTTGGTATACAATGGAAGATGTAGTTCAATGTATATCATCACCTACTTTGATGAATAAGCGGGGAATTTATAATATAACAAAGATGAAGAACTTTGAAGAATTTATGTAAAATATATTCTTTGTTAATGTGTTTATGAAATAAAAACTTAGTTAAGTATTTACTTTCTTACTTATTAAAAATAATTTAAAAATTGTTAGTCAGGTATTAGGCATTTTCATGTCAGGCACTAGTTTATTTTTGTTTTTGATATGTCAGGTATTGAGACATCTGAACTGATAATAAATTAATTTTTTTAATTTTGTTGTTATATCTTTAAAAAAATACCTTGTTCTTTGTATTATTGAAGAAATGTCTTGAAAAAAATACTTGCAATAAGCTTTTTTAAATTTTTTAATTTATTACTGGTTCGGAATTTGGAACATTGATCTAATAGTGTCAGGTACTGGTACAATTACCTTATCTACCAATTTTTTTTACTTATTTATAATAAGTTTTATTTTACATTTTTAGTTTTATATTTTGACTTTTTGGGCGAACAATTTATTTGGAAAAAACTCATTATGGACATTCTGCAGATATGCAACTGAAATAGAACGGATGTTATGCTGCCAAAAAGGGCAGATTCAAATAATCAAACTAAATAAATTAATAAACGTATTTGACACCTTACCTTTTTGGAATAGACTCGTAGGCGAGCGGCACACATAAAGCGAAAGCACAAAAATTAAGCGGTGGCGAACGAACTTATTACTGTGTTGGCGGTACATCGGGATCTCTTGGTTCTTCGAAAAGGTCCAAAGCATGAACCGTTTAGGAGGGACAAAGTGTCAAAATAGATAACGCGAATTTAAATTAAGAAATTAATAAAGAAAATAAATCCATTCTCGAACAGCAACACCTCAAAATAACAGCAATCCAGCATCGCTTCAAAATTAATAAATGGTGTATATATTACAAAGTATGTTAATTCACTATAAATGTACTTAATTGATGTTAATTTTACTATTAAAATATGTTTTAGATTCGAATCGGGATAAAATTGGAGAGGAATTAAAACGTACAGATTTGCTGTTGAGACAAAATGTAGCAAATATTAAAAGTAGTTATAATTTAATTATAAATGAAGCAGTTACACATACAGATGATGCTACTTCTATAGATTTATGGGTGGAAGAATGCAAAATCTCAAAAGAAAATCCAGTGTTATGTTATAAAAGGCAGGGAGAGGAATCAAACTTTTTTGCAAAAAGACTTTTGCTTGGTAGTAATGAATAATTTTCAGGAGATCATGTTAAAAAAATTTACTACTAATGGGAATTTTTACAAGAGTTTCTTATGCTTCTTCGATTTACACAAGTATAACTATAGTGATAATGACGTTGATAACACAGAACCGGTCATAACTGGCAAAATTCTTGGAGAGTCTGTTTTAAAAATGATGAAAAGCTTGGGTTTAGATGTTGTTAATGATAATGTCGCGTAAAAGCCAACCCTGTGCTTTGTTTACTCCATGTTCGCGGTACGAAGTCTAGCGGCGCTGGCTATATAGAGACAAACGGACCGCTTCGAGAAACTATCGGATTGATCCCTGTTACGGTTCTTTTTTAATTTATAAATACATTTTTATTTTAATAGCAATGTAAGCAGGCCTTAACGGTTATTAATCTGTAAATAGGTTCCGTATTGGATGGCCTTATACTTAGTAGGCTGAAGCGGTATCTTACTGAGTTCGCATTCGGCTATCACTTTCTAATAGTCTATTTTCAATTAGTTAGTGACGTTGTAATATTTTCAGTTTAATACTTTGGATCGTATAAGCTGAATAAATAGTTTTGTATAGGGAATATGGGTAATGTTTAGGGTTTTAAGTAAATTATTTAGCCATGCTGGCTTGATGCTTAATGTAGTCAAGACCAAAATAATTCTTGGACTTCAATAGCGAGGTAGAGAAAAAGAAGTGGAACTCTCTCTAGTTCGAGCGTTTGAAGAAGGAGGTTGGGTTTTTGGTTGCGCTTGTGAAAGTTGGATGTCCAGGAGATTAATATTGGAAAGAAATCTGTTTCCATCGGGAGTTCCCGGGTCCATTCTTGGACATTTGTTTTTTTTATTGGTTGCAGCGGGAGAACGTACCCTTGATTTTGGTGGGTATAGAATCGTTCATGTGGCCCGTACAACCATACCCTCATGGGGGATTTATAACTCTTCTCAGCGCCACGCCACCTTTTCCGGATTTCAACATCCATTCCTCGTCCAGGGATAACGACCGGAAGAAAGAAGGACCCCGTTCTTCAAGTTTTGTACCGTGTCTGGCTGGAACCCACACGGTACCCCTTGGAACCTTTTTTTTAATAGTGATAGGAAATCAACTTTCAGTTTTCCACATTTTTTACATGATGTTAGGCCTAGTGGCCCTAGTTTCACTACCATTGTCGCCACAGGAGGTGACCAGTTGGTCTGCAGGGAAGAAGATGAGACGCCGGCAATGAAGAAAGTTAAGTTTTCTATTAATTTTTTCTGATTTATTTTCTTTTTCCTCCCATACAGTTTTGTAACTTAGTATATATATATATTTTTGTGGTTTTAATTATAAAGTGTTATCGCCCGTTATTATAATAATCTCCTAAACCATTGTCATTATTCATTTATTAATATAAGTTTGCTTTGTGCTTTAATGAACCTTTTGTAAGGCCTCATTTATGTAACTTTCAACACAATTAAAATGCTATTGTATATTTAGGTTAATTATTATTATTATTATTAAATCAGGGTTATTTGTGGGAAATATGTCTTCAGTTTTAAAAAAAGTAGTAATCTTGTTTTACAAGTTACATTATCTAATTTAAATGTTCTTTGTTAGTTTTTAAGTATTGAATCAATTTGGCTATGGGTAGCTCTTTTATTTAATATCGTTGTAAACATTTGTTACAATATTTTTCTTTGCAGACTAGATTGTATAGCTTGCGGAGTCCCCAATTGTTCGAACAATCGGAGCCCGACCGAGTACTCATATATGTAAATAAGTCATCCTGTTGAGGATTTACAATTCAAGAATTAGTTGTATAAAATTGTTTGGGAGGAACCTAGTGTTTTCTTTTGATTCCCAAACCGTACAAAGGTTCATAGAGATCAGTCCAGTGTGAAACCCTGGACCTTAAAAGGTTAGTACTTATTTCTTTTTTTTTTAACTTAATTTTGGACTACATTACCACTGAAATTGACTCTGGTGTATCTGTCTACACTGTTTCGGGGTTATCATTTATAAGTGGTTGCCTATTATCAGAGTTCTGAACAACGAAAAAGTTTGATCCTTATTCTGCTACAAAGGATCTGGCGCGTTATAAATCCCACACCGCCGAAGGGCTAGTCGGTGTATCTGTTACCAGGATTGCCTCTGATAATTGACAATTTGTTTCTTTGGGGGTAAGTAGTTTAGTATTCTTGGGGGTTCATAATTATTTTTAATAAAAAACGGTAACATCCCTTTGCGGCGTATGAGTCATAGACAGGCAGTTTTAGATCGTTTTGAAAATCCTAGAAAGTTCTCGTACAGAGTTTTAGGAAAAAAATATCAGTCTAAAGAAGTTTTTAAACGTATAACTAAGTCACATGGATCTTGCAAAATAAATAGCACATGTACAAGTAAAATTAAATTATTAAAAAATATAAATGGATAATTTTCTGCAATATGGAAAAAACTCATTATGGACATTCTGCAGATATGCAACATCTCAGAATATCAAAACAACAGCGATCCAGCATCGCTTCAAAATTGGTAAACGGTGTATGTTACAAAGTATGTTAATTTACTATAAATGTACTTAATTGATGTTAATTTTACTATTAAAATATGTTTTAGAAGTTTAGATTCGAATCGGCATAAAATTGGAGAGGAATTAAAGCGTACAGATTTGCTGTTGAGACAAGATGTAGCAAATATTAAAAGTAATTATAATTTAATTATAAATTAATTATAAATGAAGCAGTTAAACATACAGATGATGCTACTTCTATAGATTTATGGGTGGAAGAATGCAAAAACTCAAAATAAAATCCAGTGTTATGTTATAAAAGGCAGGGAGAGGAATCACATTTTTTTGCAAAAAGACTTTTGCTTGGTAGTCATGAATAATTTTTAGGAAATCATGTTAAAAAAATGTACTACTAATGGGAATTTTTATAAGAGTTTCTTATGCTTCTTCGATTTACACAAGTATAACTATAGTGATAATGACGTTGATAACACAGAACCGGTCATAACTGGCAAAATTCTTGGAGAGTCTCTTTTAAAAATGATGAAAAGCTTGGGTTTAGATGTTGTTAATGATACTGTCGCGTAAAAGCCAACCCTGTGCTTTGTTTACTCCATGTTCGCGGTACGAAGTCTAGCGGCGCTGGCTATATAGAGACAAACGGACCGCTTCGAGAAACTATCGGATTGATCCCTTTGCGGCGTATGAGTCATAGACAGGCAGTTTTAGATCGTTCTGAAAATCCTAGAGAGTTCTCGTACAGAGTTTTAGGAAAAAAATATCAGTCTAAAGAAGTTTTTAAACGTATATCTAAGTCGCATGGATCTTGCAAAATAAATAGCACATGTACAAGTAAAATTAAATTATTAAAAAATATAAATGGATAATTTTCTGCAATATGGAAAAAAACTCATTATGGACATTCTGCAGATATGCAACATCTCAGAACATCAAAACAACAGCGATCCAGCATCGCTTCAAAATTGGTAAACGGTGTATGTTACAAAGTATGTTAATTTACTATAAATGTACTTAATTGATGTTAATTTTACTATTAAAATATGTTTTAGTTTAGATTCGAATTGGGATAAAATTGGAGAGGAATTAAAACTTACATATTTGCTGTTGAGACAAGATGTAGCAAATATTAAAAGGAAGGGAAGCTATTATACAATTGAAAAAGTATACTCAATTGTTGCAATATAGTTTGTTCATATTGTAATATTTGTATCCATCAATACACATGCAGTTGTGCCGATTACTTTATAAAATCAACGATATGTAAACACATACATTATTTTATTTTAAACATAAATACTACACTTCCCCAATAAATTAACGCACCATCGAAAAATAACAAAAAGTTTAAAGTAAATATTTGTCAAAACCACTTGTCTGTTTTGGACGATTTTTTTTTAAATGACAGGTTGCCTCTTCCACAACGTCGGTTTGCATAAAATCCTCTTTTTTTATTAATACAGGGTGTAGCAATTATAGCGTGATTGTTTCATAAAAGTTGTAACACCCTGTAGAGCGCAATAGTTACATTACCAAGTTCGAATTGATATCACAATTTAGCCTTATCTTCTCTTAACAATTTCATTTTTTATTTACTACATTATGTTTCCTATTACACGAGAAACTCAATTTTATAACTTAACATGACTTTATTCATTTGCATTAGCATTATAAGCGGTATCCAGTCAATTCGTCGCGCGACAATTTATCGCGCGACCTTTCAGAGCCGACAATTCATCGCCACGACTTTTCATCGTATTGTATCTATGATTTATACAGTATGTCTGAAAAACAAACAATTTTTTTTGTGCTATATTGAATTTTTCTTATAAGTACCAAATAAAATTATTTTTTCGAAAAAATTACAAAATATCTTACTCTAAATTACACAAAAATATGATTTACTTTTTTTCTGCTAATCAAGTAGTTTTTACTAAGAAAAATATAATAAATATCAATAATGTATTATTGATAAGCCAATTTAAAGTGTATAAGCGGCAGTCGCAGGTTCTCAACAGTCCATTACCTACTTTTTAAAAAGGATTATCTTCATTAGCCAATTCGGGTAAGTTATCACATTGGTTAATAAAAATAGAGAATTAAAATTATCCTTTATTAATCCTTTCAACGAGAAATTCATAGTGCAATCAATATTTAATTCTAAAAAGGATTATCTTCAATAGCTTGTTTGTGTAAGTTAGTATTTTAGATGCCCTGTTTATAATATATGTATATAAGGTTTAAATAAGAAATACCAACGAACTGTAATCATTCTTATTTTGTCTTTGTACGAGTTTACATCATTGTAAAATTTGAAAATGCCGTTACAATTTGTTGACAGCGAAAGAGGTCACAAAATGCTTTCATACAATGGCCATACACATTCTAGAGAAAACATTTCTGGAGAAAAAGGTATTTGGAAATGTTCTCTATATCATAAATGGAGATGTACCGGTCGCATTCATACCATAGGCGATGAAATTGTGAAGAGTACCGAACATAATCATGTGTCAGATAGTGCTGATGCCGAAGTAAGAAGAGCTGTTAAAAAAATGAAAGTTTTAGCTGAACAAAGTGGTTCCACTACTCAACAAATCATTGCAAAGGTTTCCGAGGGTTTATCATCATCGGCTGCAGCCAGATTACCACAAGTGAGTGCAATGAAAAGAACTATTCAACGAAAAAAGGAAAAGACAGAAGGAATTTCTGCGATTCCAAATTCTCTGCTTCAAATAGTTATTCCACAGGAATATACACTGACAAGCAGTGGTCAGTTATTTTTAATGTACGACAGCGGCCCATCGAAAGATCGAATATTAGTGTTTACAACAGCAAGAAATCTTGACTACATGTTGGAGTGTGAACACTGGTACGGAGATGGAACTTTTTCAACAGCCCCTAATATGTTTTTCCAAATATATACAATCCATGGCGTCAAATATTCAAATACCATTCCAACAGTATATGCAATTCTGCCGAATAAAAGAGAAGAAAGCTATAGACGTTTATATGCAGCATTAAAAAATTTGAAACCTGAACTTTGCCCTACATCTTTTTTAATGGATTTCGAAAAAGCAGCGATGAATGCGGTACGAAGTGAATTCCCTAATACTCAAATTCGTGGATGCTTTTTTCATTTTTCTCAGTGTATATGGAGACAAATCCAGAATACCGGATTTCAGAGGCGATATGTGGATGAAGAAGTGTTTTCATCAAATTTGCGACTTCTGGCTGCACTTGCTTATGTTCCTGAAGACGATGTAGAGAGTGCTTTTGATTTATTATTGGAAAGTGAATTCTATGCAGAAAACGAGGACTTAGCAGATTTAATAAACTATTTTGAAGACACGTGGATTGGTAGATTAGACAGAAGAAGAAGAAGAAGAAGACGGTTACCAAAATTTCCTATATCTTCTTGGAATTGTTACAATGCAGCCAGAGAGGGAATTGCTGGAACCAATAATGCAGTTAAAGGATGACAGTTTCAGTTCAATTGTTTCCATTGCACATCCCAACATTTGGAGGCTAATTAAGGCTTTACAAAAGGAGGAAAGCCTTAACAAATTGAAAATAAAGCAAATTGTGGCAGGTAATGAAATTACTCAAAAAAAAATTTACAAAGACTCTGCACGTCGTTTAAAACTACTTACAGAATCCTACGACGCTCGTAATACCATGGAATATCTTCGAGGAATTGCGCATAATTTTCAAATGCAAGTCTAAATTATTTAATGCACTGAATTTTCGCGCGATGAATTGTCGGGCCTGTACCTGATTTACAATCTTTCCACAATTACGAAAAGCGCCTATAAAAATAAAAAAAACAAAAATGGGAACACCTTCAGCAACTTAAAGCTGTAATTTCCCAAGATTGTCATTCGTTTTATGATAATTTATCACATTTGGATTAAAACTTTAGGGAAATTATTGGTATTGACAAAATGATTTGACAGTTATTTGCCGTAATAAGATTTCCGTTTCGATTTTAGTTAGTTTGCAAAGTAAATTCCTTCTGAAGATAGTATTAGGGATAAAAGTCGGATATTTTTTTATTTTGTATTTCACAATGTTACATAAAATAAGTATTTAGTTGATTAGATCTCAGTTAAATCGGATATATATGTATTTTTTGATTTTTTTAAATAAATTTTTTGGTAATAAAAGTGTTTTTTTATATTAAATCAAACAGTTGTCATTGCACGTATCTACAAAGTTTTATCAATTTCAATCAGGTGAGATCTCGTATCTGCCTTGAATAACGGAAAGAGAAATATTTCTTAAATTTTATCATAAATATATTATAGAAATATGTTATTTTGTCTTAGTTCAAAATAACAGAAACTCTACCTTAAAAATAAATTATTTAATGGGTTTTTGTCTCTCCTGTAAAGTACAGTTTTGCAAATACGAGGTATCACCATTTTCAGAAAATATTGATACGAGGTTTCACTTCTTAACCGTCGATATGCACATTTAAAAATGACTAATAATTCACACCTTTTTGAAAGTGATGGGCTTAAGCTTATGATTTAAGCAACTCAAAAATATTCCATTGGTAATCAATTTTTCTTTATTGGTTTTGCAGGTTACGCCATTTTATTTATATATTATGAGACATGTATCCTGTTCTTGTAATAATTGGATCTCTATAATAATATCGTCAAGTTTTGGGGTTAAAGAATTATATTTCGAAAAAAATTAAGTTTATTTACCCCAGCACTAATGCATACATACTGTACTATACTCATTTTTTTAACGTAAAAAAAAGAATATATTTCTTCAGTAAAATAAAAGACGAGTAATGTGACTAATATTTGGATAGTGATGTAGAAAAAGAAACCAACCGCCAAACAGCTAAAAATGAGATATCTACGTCAGCACATTGCTATAAATGGAACCAATCGCCAAACCAATTTTTATTAGGCTTGATTAATACTAGCGACATCTGTGAACCGAAGTTTGTATTTTAAAAACGGTTATTCAGTTATGTTTGTTTTTGAATAAAGAACCACAAATACTTCATTGAACACGTGTATCGACCTGTTAAAAACGTAGTTTTAATGCAAAAATCTCGGGTAAAATATGTCGAGAGGCAAAGAAATGTGCAGATTAGCAAGAAAATGCAGTTCAGTCTTTGGAAATAAATCAGGTAAGTAAACATTATCATAATTTATTATTATAACCTCCTAATAATTTGTGTACTTGGTTCTATATTCGAAAATAATTTAGTAAAATTCTACTCGTGGACCCTTTGATATTGATGGCTGGTTCTGTATTCCAAAATTGCTATTCCTGTATAATAATAATTATTATTATAATAATACCAACAATTAGATATTTTTAGTAATACTGCGTGTTCTAACGTAGGTATTTGATCAATGTTAAGCCATTATAACTTTTTGGAAAACACTAAGTATTTAATACAGCATGGTAGAGTTAGGTGTTGAAATATCGTGGAACACCATGTTTAAGGTCTGCCAAATACAAATAAATAATTATTTAGGGTGTACCAATAAAGTTTCTATTTACATTTTTTATTTTCAGCCTCAAAACACCACGCATTTTAATGAAAATAAAAATGAAAACGAGAATGAAAATACCGTTCAGTTATTTCAGTCCCTGTCTGCCGAGCTGCCTACCGAGCTGCCTGTCGAGCTTCCTGCCGAGCTGCCTGCCGAGACTGAGCTTCAGAATGCCATCCTCGAAGAAAATCGTTGCCATGCAAATAAATAAGTACCTGAAATCTTTCAGTGATACGACTGTTTCGCCTAATAATACGACTTGTGATCATAGTGATATAAATAACTGTTTAAGCTTACCTGGCCCATCAAGACTACCCCAAGAATCGATCTCATCTCTGACAGAAAGTGATTCTGATGATGATATTCGCGATCCTGATTTTCAAATTGAATCAGAGAGTTCCGATAGTGAAGATTTAGTAAGGAGAAAAAATAAACGGAATCCTCTCACAGATTGTTACGGTTCAAAATCCATATGAATGTACTGGGATGCTTTTACCACAAAAATAATATATATAGTATTGACATTTAACTTTTAATTTACTTTAATTTATTATTTAAGTATAATAGGAATAAAATCTATTAAAAGCTCACTCCGTATACACCGTTTTGGCTAGAAGTTTAATAGGAGATCCATTTTTCATGTTCTGTGAGTTAACTAGAATGAAAAAAATACCTTTTATAACTCCATTGTCAAATTGGAAATTGTAGAAGTTTAACCTTTTACCAAGTGTTTCTTTCTTGTTTTGAATATCCGTTCTGGTCCTCTGTAGATATATTTTCCATTATTTTTCTTAAATTAGTTTGTAGTTGAGTTCTAGGAGCCTAAAAGGGACAAAGAAACGTTTTGAATTCTATAAATGGTTTCAGGGTTCATTTTCTTTGTTTATTTACATTAATTATGACATTATGTCATTCAAATTTATTCAGATAATTGTCTAATTCATTACAAATAATTAAAACCCCAAATAATCTAGGTAATTTTGGAATTAAGTAGGTGATTGTGAGAAATTGGCTAATAATATTTTAAATTATTCATATTTTATTTTCACTTCCTGTAGAAGTCATTAATTTTGTCGGTGCATATCCTTTCCACCATTTTTCATTCTTCTGGTATCATACCTTCATGGAACATGTGTTTTTGAAGATCTTTTTATAAGGATATAAGATACTAGAAGCGAAAAGACATTGAAAATTTAATAAGTATTGCTATTTGTTAGTATACTTAATCTCGCAAGAGGATTTTATTTTCAATTGAACAAAACTTACTTCTTAAAAAGGCCACCTTTCACCTCAGGTAACGTAATTTCTCATTTATCACTTATTTGTCCTTGCTTTATATAAGATTGTATATTTAAAGTAGTATTTTGTATTTTAAGGCTACTGTTCATTCGTCCGACATCCGATATACGATAGGAGTTCTGACGTTTTCTATCGTATAAATATTTTTGGGAAGTGTTCATACATCCGAAATATTTTATCCGATTGTCATAAATTTTAGGTATAAACCTGAGGACATTTCATTAAACTAGTGATTAAAATCGTAGTTTGGTAGTAACTAAGGCCAGTGACCAGTGACAGCTGACGCTATCTAATTTAAAATTTTCCGGGGATTATCCGAACCAGGACTTGTTAATTTAGTAGACATTTTGTGATTTTTTTTTGTTTTAATTCATTAGATATGTCTGAATTGGTTGAAGATACAGAATACGACGAATATGAAGAAGAAATTGATAAGGTAAATAAACGTAGTCAAACAACAATGACACATATATACGTATAGCGTTTTTATTAATATAATAACATGTAAAAAACATTCATTTGTATAGGATGGGCCAGAAGGTGACATTCAAGAAGTGAGGGTTGAAGAACTTTTAATAAACTGCGTTGAAGCCAGACCCCCCTCTTTGGGATAGTCGCCTTCCATTAGTTCAACGTTCAAAAACAATTAGAGACGAGTTATGGCTTGAAATATATCAAGAGTCCGGTGGTAATAATTGTTTAAATTTATTTATTCAGTAGTATTTACAGAAATTAAAGCTGCAGATATGTATTACATCAACTAACAGAGTTCCTATTTTGCTTATTATATTGTTTATTTCAGAACAGCCAGAGTTTTCAGTCAAATTTCTCATGAATAAATGGAGAAATTTAAGAGATACATATGTGAGAGTACAAAATGAATACGAATCATACAAAAAGAGTGGATCGGCTTCAAAAAAAAAGAAAATTTGGAAATTCTATGAACATATGTTATTTTTAAAGGATACCTTAAATCATAGACCGTAAGTTATTGAATAAAATAGTGATTTTTATAAATATGAAGTAATTTTATTGATTGTAGAACAACTGGTAATATTGTAAATACCCAATCACTATTACCTGAGGATAATCCATTAAAAAAAGCAACAACCTCAAAACAAACTGCAGAAATGGCAATTATTAATGCCCTAGAAAAAATAAATTCACCAGTGGTGCCACCTTCTCCTCCTCCTCCATCTCTTCAACCAAGCCTTCAAGTTAAAGAAGAGGTCAATCCTATATGTCTGAGAATATCTGAAATATTATATCATGTGCCACAAGGTGAAAGAACAATCCTAGAGATCAAACTGATGCAAACAGCTTATGAAGGAGCAAAAAAATACTTACAACCTTAAGACAAAATATGTTAAATTATTTAACTTGTATAGGGAGTGATATCCAACCTTGTGTATTTTGGGAAACATCAGTTTTTTATTACTTTAATCTTAGCTACTTAGGTTATCTTATGGCTCCTAAAATACATAGGGTTCCATACCTATAGTGCCTACTTAAATAATAAGATAAGTTAATAAACATTTATTTGAAATAAACTATAAATATTTTAAGAATTTTATTATTTATTCCATTGGAAAGGAATAGCACCCTCAGATAAAAAATGAGAAGTCAATGTTTCTCTCATTGTTTTAGCTTCTTTCCCATACATATTACTACTGGCTCTATTGATAGGTACTAAATTACTCATATTCTGAATATCATTATGCCATTCTCCATGTATTATAGCCCCACCTCCATCTTCTCGATCAACTGCAGCTAAAGGGCAGTAACGTTTCTTATCATCGGTGGTTTTTGATTCAAAAATCATTACCCAATTATGTAAGCACACAGTGGATTTTACTATAGCTTCAACAGTAGGTAATGAAGCTATTATTGGTTTTCTGTAAATACGCCATCTGGATGCCAAAATGCCAAATACGTTTTCAATCACCCTTCTTCCTCTACTTAATCTAAAATATAAGAAAAGATACACCTATATGAGCATTAAATTTCAAATCTCATCAAACCTGTAATTAAAAATTCTCTCATTTTGTGGAAGAAATCGACCTGGATAAGGCCGCATCATTGTTGTTGTTAGTGGAAATGCTTCATCTGCAACCATAAAGTAGTTTATTGGATCTCCATAATCCTCAATAGGTTCAGGTGTAGGTAAATGTAATTGTCCATTTAACATTAGAGTACCTATAGCACTATTTCTATATATCCCACCATCACTATGACGCCCCTCTCCTCCAATATCGACCATAGTAAATTTGTAATTGGCATCGCATACTGCTAATAATACTATGCTGTGACTGTTTTTATAATTGTAAAATGTTGATCCTCATTTTGAGGGAGCCTAAAAAATTAGAATAAAGTACCTACATAACAAAGATATAGGGATGCGGTGATCTACAAAAAGTTTCTAAAGTAGGTCTTAAAAAAAATCGCGCGTTTCTGAATGTATAATTCTTTTTAAGTGTTAGTTTTCATCAGTTTGCATTTAATTTAAAGCGATGCTTAGTTATCATGGACATGACTTGTATCTTCGTCTCTCAAGGCCTTCTTTAGAAACCATTTTTGAGGATCATTCCTTATAAAATAACGTGAAATAACGTTACTTAATAAGCTGAACCTTAGAGTCTATTCTATCTTAATGCAAATCAAACATACTTGAATAATAACATGCTTCCCATCAATCGCTCCTACACAGTGAGGAAGTTGCTACCTTTCTTCAAATTCTTTAGCGACTACCAGCCACATTTCCTCTGACGGTTGCTTTAAAACTATTTGGTTTAAGGAATCCCATATACAATTACATGTTTCACGAATAATATGCGAGACTGTACTGGGACCAATTCTAAATGCGTAGGACATTGAAACCATGCTGTCGCCACTTGCTAAATACCTATATGACAAATTACATTTTACCAAAATATTTACTATTTATGCCGTGGTAAGAACCTACCTTAAAGTTAAAGAAAGTCTCTCACTAGGTGAAATTGGCTCTCTTGTCCAATGCACCCTCCGTAATTTTGGACCTATTATATCCAATAATAAATTAAAAGTTTCAGCTGACATTCTTAAATAATTAAAATATTTTTCCTTGTCAGTCAATCTCATTTCCAGTAATAAATTGTGGTATGCACCTTGCGATTTTCTTTTAAAAAATATGTTATGTTGCCAAAATCGCTTTGGTCTTTTTTTTCTTTTTAATTTTAGCCATAAAAGACTTAATAGTAGCACTGTGTTTACTTTGTTATACCGTTGTTGACACCAATAATTCTCCATTTGTTATAAAGTACACGATCGTCGGATAAAAGCTAAAATATATTCAACTTCTCCGACGTCGGACAAATAGTTAAAAGTTTCGTGGAGAGAATCCCGCCAAATATTTTTTTAAATATTCAGCCAATAGAAACATTTTCGGATCATCGTATTGTCGGATATCGTACGTGTGAACAGTAAGCTTTTGGCCTTCTATTCCATTCCATTCTATTCTATTCTTTTACCTTTTCTGGCTATCGTAGTCACAGTTATATTTCATTTTTATTACGTGCAGTTACGTGCAATTCCGGACATAACATTAATTTGAGGTAGTATCAAGGACAGCTATATTTGAGAACCTTACTGCTGGGACACCATTTTCATCCCTTACTCACTGGAGTTACTACAAATGAAGGACGATATTTTAATTAGAGATTAAATAAGTGGACCTATTCGTACCTTTGGATCTAATCTTGTCAAGTAACCCTTCCAAAGAGGTCTTCGAATTCAACCCTCGCCTATGTAAGATAGTGACAATCTCCAAGGTAGGAATTTTCTGATTATACCAACTCAAGTCCATCAGTTAGAAGGTGTTATCACACGAAATATCTCCACCCTCAGTGTTTAGGGAATATTCTGAAAATTGTACATATAATTAACCAATTTTAACCTTTTAGTTTGTAAATATTAAAATCATTTATTTTGTGAGCCACCCAAGATAGATATCTATTTTAACCGGTACGTAAGCTGTATATATACAGTATGGTTCAAATGAAAGGAATAAATTCATTATAATGGAAGTAGCTGGTTTTTCGAAAAAATGCTCGGACAGGTCTATTTTGTTTACTTAAAGCGCAATTTTTTAAATAAAATTCAATTTTCCCCCACTTCCCATTTATGGGCAGTGACGTCATTGACAATTTTTTTAAATAGCAACCTCAATTTTTTTTTCTTGATTTTGATAGATCTTGCAATTTCCTACTCGGAAACATAATATTTGAAATATCTGACATAACAATTTTTTTTGAAAAAAAGTCATTTCAAGATCAGATACATAAATTTTATGTTATTTTGAAACACAATAAATTAATAAAAGATAATTATTTGTAATTAAATGCTTAATCTAACAAAATAATAATAAAAATAATAATAATAAAAAGAATTTGTGAAATTGTCATTAAATTCGTTTTATTATTATTATTATTTTTTTAAATTAAGCACTTAATTACAAATAATTATCTTTTATTAATTTATTGTGTTTCAAAATAACATAAAATTTATGTATCTGATCTTGAAATGACTTTTTCAAAAAAAATTGTTATGTCAGATATTTCAAATATTACGTTTCCGAGTAGGAAATTGCAAGATCTATCAAAATCAAGAAAAAAAAAATTGGGGTTGCTATTTAAAAAAATTGTCAATGACGTCACTGCCCAAAAATGGGAAGTGGGGGAAAATTGAATTTTATTTAAAAAATTGCGCTTTAAGTAAACAAAATTGACCTGTCCGAGCATTTTTTCGAAAAACCAACTACTTCCATTATAATGAATTTATTCCTTTCATTTGAACCATACTGTATATATTAAGTTCAAAGGACTTACCTATTACAACCAAAGTATAGCTAGATATTGAATAAAACATCAAAATTCTCCTCTAATAGCTAATAAACACGTTTTATTTATATATCATAACCTTTAAAAAATTATTCAGTATTCTTCTTTTTCATTTGCGGTGTACATAAGATAATTTACCCAGGTAAATAATTAATTGCATCTCGGTACAATCGGTCATTCAGCCAAATTCGAGGACAAAAGAGAAAAATTCACCTACGACCCTCTCTGACTGAGCAGGGTTAATTAATAATTCCCCATCAAGTTTGTTTTGCTCAGAAGGTCATAGCAAGATATCACAAGAAATATTAATAAGTTCAACGTCCAGTAGCAATACTAGTTTCAACAGAGGCGACCAAGATGATGATGAAATAACTTTAAATAAAGGAAAACCGAAAAAGGGAAGAAAAAGAAAATTTCCGAATCAAACAGAAGAAATTCGAAAAATAAATAAAAATTCAAATATAGCTTACTTCAGTAAAGCAGGAAAAAAAATAATGTCAAAAACATTTGTTGGATACATATGTAACTGTAAAGAAAAGTGTTTTGAGAAGGTTTCTATGGAAATTAGGAAATATTTTTTTGACAAGTTTTGGAATAGTGGATCTTACGAAAGGCGAAATTCTTTTATATCTGCTTGTGTTACACAAAATGATATTAAACGTAGAAGAAATGCCAATCCATCTATTAAGAGATATTTTACCAGGGAATATGCCATAGAAGGTATTACCGTTTGCCGAACTATGTTTGTAAAAACATTAAGGGTTTCCACAAAACGTGTTGATACTGCCCTTAAAAAGTTTCGAAATTTGGACATAAGAGATCATCGGGGAGCACATAAAAACCACAAGACTTTACCAAATGATAAAATACTCAAAGTAATAGAACAAATTAGCCGACTCCCAAAATATAAATCACATTATCGTCGATCTGTTACTGAAAAAGAGTTTTTGCCATCGTATATGACGGTAGAATTCATGTATAATAATTTGTATAAAAAAGAAGTGGAAGATCCAGTTAGTTTGTCAAAATATAAAAATATTTTTCAAACTAAATTTAACTTAAGTAGGAAAGCTTTAAAAAAAGACACCTGTAACAAATGCGACATTTACAGCAACATCTCTCAGGCTAAAGAAGAACACGATATACATTTAAAAGCTGCTGGAAACGCCAGAAATAGAATGAAATTAGATATTAAAGAAGCCCCAAAAATAACCCTGTACTTGAAACATTAACTTTTGATTTAGAAAAAGCTTTACACCTTCCGCGAATTCCGACGAACATCATATTCTATAAAAGTCAGTTGTGGTTTTATAACCTAGGGATTCATTCGGGAAAAACTGATAAAGGATACTGTTTTGTTTGTACAGAAGGAATGGCTGGAAGGGGAGCTCAAGAGGTAGGTTCTTGTCTAAAAAAGTTTTCAGAAATGCACCTAGATAAGAACATCACTGAACTACGATTATGGAGTGACTCGTGTGGGGGTCAAAATAGAAATATCAAAATGTGCCTCATGATGAAATGTATTCTTCAGCATCATCCCTCTTTAAAAATGATATCTATGAAATTTTTAGAATCAGGTTATAGCTTTTTGCCGAATGATTCAGATTTTAGTGATATCGAAAAAGCATTGAAATATCAGCAAAGATTATACGTCCCTCAAGATTATATTAATGTAATTAAAACATGTAGGAAGAAGAACCAATTTAGGGTTACCGCAATGGAAAAAAAATGGACTTTCGAAGTACTGAAGGTATGGAAAAAGCTATTATTAATAGAAAAGTTAATACGGAAGGAAACAAAATAAACTGGCTCTCCGCAAAAGAAATTCAATTGAGGAAAGATCATCCCTATAGTTTATTTTTAAGAACCTGTCATTCTACTGAAAAACCGTTTGAGGAAATTGACCTAAAACCCAAACAAAACATAAAAAAATATCAGCCCTTTCCAGAAAGCTTAGAATTACTATGGCTCAAAGGAAAGGCTATTTCTACTCCAAAATTAAAGGATATCCAATCAATTCTGCATTTGATACCATCATCAGAACAAGAGTTCTATACCAGTTTATTATCAAATGATAATGTCGTTGATGACATTGATGGATTCAATGCAGACGTTGACTTTGAATTTGAAAATGTCTAGTGATCAAGTTTCCAAAAAAAATGTTTGTTTTTTGTAGTTTATACACACGTTGTTTATTACTCAAGTACCTATCTAGATATACTACGTTTGTTGGTTTAGAATTATTTTTTTTATTATTGTTAAGTTAGGTAAGCGTGTTTCAGTTTAAGAAAATGCATATTTTTTACCAAAGAAAGTCAGAGTTTTTAGGTTTAGTTCTATACTTGGTTTTTGTTACTTATCGTTGTACCTAATATTTTTTGGCACAGTATTATCTTGCCAAAGTACCTACATAGTTTATAACAAATAATCCATTATATTTTTTTAAATGTTAGTAGGTAAAATTTCTTATTTTTTACTGAGTAGTTTTAATATAATTTTTCTTATTATTACAAAAATTAAAGTTTTAGTTTTGATGCAGAATTAATTTTTATTTTGAAATTCCAGTTTATTGCAAAATAATAATTTTCATAATACAAAAAGGTTCTTGGTAATTCTATTGTAATTACTTTTTTGATTAAGCATATTAGGGGAAAGTGGGCTAATACCGCGCAGCGGGGTAATACCGCGCACACAGAAACACAGGTGTTTGAGCAACCCAGAATAAATTTGACTACTCGTACGTTACCTAGCACATGTGGCAACTATGCCACAAATGTTGTGCACTGTGCAGTCGATCGAAGCATCCAGTACTTCGCAGTATATCAAAGCGTGAGTGTCGTTGCTTTTATTATAATTTAGAGCTACCAGGAGATAAGCGAGGTAAGTTTAAATATTAGGTAAATATAAAATCGGCTAATATAGATATTTTATTGGTTCTTTTACTGATTTTTACCTGCTACCGTTTTTAATTTTCTTCAGTAAACAACCGAGGTGAGATTAGAAAATAGAACCAGTGTCGATATGGGGCAACACCGCGCGTGGTATTACCCCACATATGCGCGATATTACCCCACATTGATTTTAATGGTAAGATGAGCGGTATTGCATCACCTCTAAATTTGCTAAGTATTGTTATGCGTTGATTTCATTGGTAAAATATTTCCACTTTTTATTTCAGATGGTAAGAAATTACAAAAGAAAAACTCAACGAAAAAGTTGGTCTTTTGAACAACTCTATAATGTAATAGCTGCTGTTCGCTCAGGTTAAAAAATACGTGAGGCGGCAAGAAATTTCGATATTCCAGAATCGACAGTTCGTGATCATTTAAAAAAAAAGAGGTACCGGCGCAGACGGTGAAGCTCCAGCTCAACTTGATGAGACGCATGGCTTGGGACGGACACCAGTTTTTACGAAAAAACAAGAACAAGAGCTAGCAGATCACGTTATGAGGTTAGCGAATTTGTTTTATGGAGTAACTCCGCGGCACTTAAGGCGTATGGCTTTTGAATTTGCAGAAGCTAATAATCTAATCCATAAATTCAACAAAGAAACAAAATTAGCTGGCAAAGACTGGCTGAGGCTTTTTCTTAAAATAAATCCTCAAATTAGTCTTCGTCAGCCAGAAGGAACAAGTCTTAATCGTATTTCATCGTTCAACGCCGATGCTGTTGGTCTTTTTTCAAAAATCTTGAAACTTTGTTACAAAAGCATTAATTTACAGAAGACAGAATCTTCAATGCTGACGAGTCTGGAATAACAACTGTCCAGAAAAAGTCTGGAAAAATATACGCCAAAAAAAGGACAAAAGCAAGTCGGAATTGCTATTTCAGCCGAACGAGGACAAACTATCACTATCTTATGTGCTGTCAGTGCAGCTGGTTCCTACGTCCCTCCAATGTTTATTTATCCAAGGAAACGTATGTCTCCACAACTAGAAAAGGATGGCCCAATTGGATCCATTTATTCGTGCTCTGACAATGGGTGGTCAAATAATGAGTTATTAAAATGGTTAAAACATTTCCAAAGCTATGTGAAATCTAATGCGACCGACCCGATTTTACTTATTTTAGACAATCATGGAAGCCACATTTCGTTGGAAATTTATGAGTTCTGCAGAAATAGCCATATCGTACTTCTTACAATACCCCCTCATACGTCAAATCACCTTCAGCCTCTGGATTTAACATTCTTTGGACCTCTTAAAAAATCTCTTTTTGCTGTTTATGATTCCCATATGATTTCAACTGCACACGAGAAGATTAGAGTGTACGATGTGGCTCGTTTGTTTAATCAAGCATATATAAAAGTAGCAACTATGGATAAAGGAATTTCAGGATTCCGAGCTGCCGGAATATTTCCTTTCAATCATTCTAAGTTTACAACAGAAGACTTCGCACCAGCTGAGGAATTTAGAGAATTTATTGTGGATGTAGAAACAGATGAAGGGGAAAGGTCCTTCAAGATGATTTCTCCTCAGACACCAATAGAATCCTTAGCTATTGCGATACCGACACCATCAATATCCGCTATTCCAGAACCGACACCCTCAACAGCAGCAATTCGTGAACCTTTACCATCATGTTCGTTTGCCAAAATATCAGATGTTGCTCCTATTCCCATGAGAACAAATAAGAAATTCACAAAAAGGACAGCAAAGAAGCAAAAGTCAGAAATTTTGACTTCTACACCAATGAAGCATATACTTGTTCAAAACCAAGCAAAACGAGACCAGAAAAATGATACTCAAACAAAACATGCAAGCAAAAAGTAAATTTACATGGAAAAGAAAACCAGAAGAGGATTAACATAAAAAGAAAGCGTGTTGAAAAGGAGGAGGGAATGTCAGAGGATAACTCTGATTCATCAGTGGAATTGGATCTTTTTGAAGACAGCAATTCAGATATGAATGAATATGCATTGTACGAAAAGCCTTCTGTGACAAACGAAGTATGCATCATATGCGGCGAATTCGGAAAGAATAGAGAACTCTGGTACCGTTGCGTAAAATGTGGAAGATGGGCTCACTCCGAGTGTACAGGTTGGGAATCAGCTAAGGAATATACATGTGATGAATGTATAGAAGGCAACCCAAACAAAGATAAAGCAAAACGATATTTATTTAAATAAATCCAAAAAAGCTTGTCAAAGTTCTTAGAAATGTTCTTATGTTGAGAATTTTGTTGTTAATTTCATTATATCATATTTTCTTCTAACATTTTTTTTATCAGCTTACTCCGAAGCCTCAAACAAAATTCACGGTATTGCCCCACTAGTTGCGTAATATTGCCCCACTGGGTGGGGCAATACCGTAAAATGCATTTGTTGCATAATTTGAAAATTTTTCAATTCTCCAGTATTTTACTCAAATAACATATATACCATCATATACTAGAGATCTTTGAGAAATATTTTACAAAATGCCAACGGCTTATTATAAAAAATGGAAAATTGGGAATTCATTTCCCTTAGATGCGTGGTATTACCCCCACTTTCCCCTATTGAATAAAGAACCACCGACCATATTTTTAAAATTTCGTAAAAGTTAGTTTTTAACTCATGTTAATTTTCGAATATCGACCCTGGTAATTCATAAACCTGTTAAAATCTAATTTTAACTAATAAAAACGAAAAAATCCGTAAATTTGACTGGAACCAAGCGCCTGGTTCTTTTTTCGATTTTTTTAATAGTTGAAAAAAACATATCTGAAAATAAATTTATTGGAATTTATTCAAAGTTTAATCAAATTTTACAAAAAAAATACATTCAGTAGCAGCAGTAACCACTCTACCACTTATCTTTAATGTACCAGTTCCAAAAAATTATTTAAAACATTTTAATAGCGAAAAATATGTTTCTCGCTGTTTCCAGAAATCTTGTTATGGCGGTTGGTTGGTTCCTTTTTCTATATCACCATCCATTTATCACTAAAAATGTTTTAAGAAATCTAGTAATCCTTGTAGATTTTACGGCCATATAAAGTTTTGTCAAAATTCACAAAACGAAGGGGAGTTGCCACTTTTTAATGCTCATATGATATACCCCTTAAGGGACTCTACATATGGTAGAAGTCTGTAAGGTTCCTCATGACTCACCCTGTATAAGTATTAATCATTCCCTGCTCGGTGCGACAAGTTTCTGGGCATATTTTTGTGTTTAAAAGGATTAGTCTGAAATAAACCTTCTTTGTTATAAGTTCGTGTTATTATTTTGGTTGGGTCCATTACAATACTCAATTAACATAAACACATGGTAAACTGGAAATAAATTGCTTTCTACATATAAAATAACACAACAAGATATTTTTTTGCCCTTTCTTTTGTCACAAAGATATCGTACTCCAATATCCAAGTTTAGGGAGTTTCTATGTATTATTGGGCATAACTTTATTTGTTTAATTAGTTTTTAGTAACATTTTCAGTCATATAATTATTATAAAACGAGATAATAAAAATAAAGTAACCGATTTTTAAGAGTACATTCAAAATATTAACAAACCCACCTATAGACTTCGGTTTGAATCGAGGCGCATTCTATAAGGAGTGGTGCATGCGCAACACATGGAATTTACTTTGGGATTTAACGTCTCGTCTAAAGGACACCGCGACTGGCGTGTTGTACGCATGCGAAGATTTAACTAGTGATTTACGATTCATAACCTAAAAAAATCTGGAAAAATAGACTTTGAAGGTACTGTTCACATACCTAGAGAAATATACGGCTAAAGAACGACTGTGCATCTGATCTGAGTATCTACTGAAACGGGATAGAATATTTCGCCATTTTGCCAGCTAATTGTCAGATTTAAGTGTCATCTTTATATGCCGATAATGCCGATGCTACTTTAGTGTTTTGCATTGTTTTCTTTTATGTTCGTGAATTATATCTTTTGAATTTTGTTCTGTCATTTAGTGAGTGTTTTAAAATTGTATTGTTCGTTTCATTAATTAAAATCTTGAAATCTTTATAAATTAGTTTAAAAGTTCTTTAGAAACTTTGAAATGCCTGGTTTTTCGGTGAAAAGTTGTAAAAATTACTCCAGGTAATTGCCAGTAAATTCTGATATATCCTTTCACAAGTAAGATATTACGTTTTTAAAATAATTAATAAATATATTATAAAACTATATAGGTACATATAAGTGAATTATAATTTTTAGATTTCCCAGGAATGATGAAAGATTTAAGTTGTGGATTCCCAGACAGCACACGACGTCCATTGGACGTCCATATTTTGTCTAAATAATGTCCTGGATGTCCATGAACTTCATATGGATGTCCACTGGACATCCATTTTCTGTTGTCCAATGGATATATCTACCATTCAGACGTCCAATGGTTGTCCAATAAATGTCCATGATGGACACTATAAAAATGACTAACTTATAATAAATTATTATAATTCTTCTTGTATAAGTTAATTATTTACAACGTTTTAATTAAAATAAATCAATTAATTTTCCTCTCCTAACGCC
Source organism: Psylliodes chrysocephalus (assembly GCA_927349885.1). Taxonomy (NCBI): domain Eukaryota; kingdom Metazoa; phylum Arthropoda; class Insecta; order Coleoptera; family Chrysomelidae; genus Psylliodes; species Psylliodes chrysocephalus. The sequence goes on from OV651833.1 coordinate 2,863,323, forward strand.
TCTGTTGACAAGATAAAAAAGTAAAAGGCCATTCAGGCTAGATTCGAAGAAGAAAAGAAGAAAGAGGTTAAGAAGAAAACATACCACACGTAGAGGTCCTCTATGAATCTGGCGACTGAAAATTAGCTTTTACAATTTTTTTATAAACTAATCATTTGTTCGTCGTTTGTTCTTAAATGTTCGTCAAAAATTGTTATTTGTTCGAATATTGTTTATTCTTTAAAAAATAAAATAATTTTTTTTAATAAGTTGGCGCAATATGCCTTATGTTATGTTGATAATGGGGTGTTAATACACTGCGACCTAAAAGATCTATTGTGCCCCCTTCTGTCGCCACTGCACTAAGGAAATGTCTCAATGCCTATAGCGACCCTTCCAATCCTATTTTCTCAAGGAAGTGTAGGATTTGAAGTGGCTTCAAGTGAGGTAAGTCTCCCTCTTCTATTTGATATAATATGCCTTAGATTCGAGATACTTTTATTTCATTCGTCAGATTAATTTTTTTTATTGTTTGTTCGATCAGTGCAACTGTTTGTTTGACTATCTTTATATTTTTAATAAATTTTTTTAAGTTTATTTTTAATTTTAATATGCATAGCGCATGCGCCAACAAAATAAAACTATTATTCGACAATATTCGACATCTGTGATGTATTGTTTGGTTATGTGCTCCGATCCAGTAAAATATATTATTTAAAAAAAAAGGAAAAATCAACGCCAACTTTCAGTAATTAGTAGCCAATAATAAAAATCGCTGGTAGACTAGCTCGACTAGCTCTTCCTTGAAAATCGGAATGGTGTTATCGTAGGACACGATTTTGATGAACCGAGTGTCTTAGAAAAAAACTATTGCCCCACTTTAAATTGTAAAAATAATAACACCAAGAACTTAGTACTTTTTCCTACAGATTACAGAACACTCAGTCAACATGGGTTTGGTTCACTACAAAAAGCATTAGACTTTGATAGTGTTGTTTACAATATGCATTGTAGCCATTGTAACGGGAATAAAAGAATACGCCGTCGAAATCCAAATTTCTACATTTATATTGAGTTAGATATTAAAACACGTCAAGAAATAGATGGTCGAGATTGCAAATTACGGAAGCTTCCAGTTTACTTAACGTTACCAGTAACTAACGAAGATGGTAGTAGCCAGAATCTTCGTTATCGGTTTGTAGAGTATTTTGAAATTATGTACTTTTTAATTTATGTTTGTTTTTTATGAAATTTTAGATTGTGCGGAGTAGCAGGATATTCTTCTTCTCATTACGTCGCTTATTGTAGAAGATTATCTGGGCTGTGGCTATGTTACAATGATCTTACTAAAAAACCTGAGTCAAAAGTTGATAGTACTAAAGTGTTACCACATGGTGCTCTTTATATTCGACATCCGTAATAAATACTTTTTTTTTAAACATTACAGTTATGAACCATAGACTGGATAGTTCATAGGATTTTCTAATTCCTAAATGCAAGCAGTATTGAAATTCATAACTAATGTAAAAATTCACCAATATTATTAATTTGAAGATATTAGTTACAAATAAAAACATATCGGGCTTTGTAAGTTTAAAGATAAGAAATTGTTTAAAACATGTTTAAATAAACTATTGAAAAAATATATTTAATTACTAATCATAATATTGTTATAATTCTTTAACCCAAAAATAAATATTTTTATAGCAGTCATAACAATTTTCCGCAGCTTTAGATAGTTTTAATAAACGTTCTTTGGAGGTGGTCATTTTTTCATTTAGCTAAAATAAAATTATACCCTTAAACATACTGCAATGATAATAAATTATCAACAACAATATCCTAACCTTCGACTTCTTTATTAATCTTTTCCAAGAGATAATTAAGTCGAAATATTACTTCACCTTTTTACGTTTTTTGATTATAAAATAAATTTGCTTTTTCTAAAGTGTAACATGAAAAAATTAATGTTAAAAAATTACTGCATCTATGCAACTTGTAGTGCGCCTATGGCATTCCATCAGCGCAAGCGTTGTGATATTAATAACGGATAAATTATGAAAAATTTATAAAAATGTAAAGACTAGACAGTCGAACAAACAATTGAATCAATCGAACAAACAATAAAAAAAATTAATCTGTCGAATGAAAAAAAAAAAATTCACCTCAGGCATATTGCGCCAACTTGTGAAAAAAAATTGTTTTGTTTTTTCAAAGTAAACAATAATCGAACAAATAAAAAATTTTGACGAACATTTAAGAACAAACTACGAACAAACGATTTGTTTACAAAAAAATAGTAAAAATTGATTTACAGTCGCCAGGTTCATAGAGGTACGTAGACGAGCGTCTCGCCCAAGGTCCATAAACTAGGTTAGGTTGCATGGTAACAGCACTGACGAAGAGGGGCGAGAGGAGAACAGCGCGTCATCAAGCGTGCCGTTTACCGAACGTATTGGGCTGACGAGGCGTTATATGATGAGATTATTCCATTGTTGCTAAGTGGTGGAAAAGTGACATCTGACAACCAAATTGTTTTTTTTTGTTAGAAGACGGGTGACAGGTGTCTTTTAATTTTGTAATTTATAATTGTTTATAAACTACATCTTCAATTTTAATTTTGTAAAAATAAAAATGGAATTTACTTGTGAAGTTTGTGAGAAAAAATTTACTAAACGGTATAATTTAAACAGACATTGCCGAGAAGATCATTCTGTTGTTGTCTCCTATAGTGAAGATTTATTTAATTTTAAGTGTTGTGTGTTGTTCTTTTACAAACAATTCGTGTTTAGTAGAACATTTAAAAATTGTACATTCTGAAACAATTTTAGAAGAAAACATTGAGTTTCAAAATTTCGAAGGAGAATTAGAACATTATTGAAATATAAACAATGTTTTTATTAGCATTTTCATTATTAAATGAAATGTGCTTCAATTAATTTTTTTTTTACAGAATTCAAATCATGGAAATGTAATACTGAAATTAGGGAGAAGTGCAATTATATTGTTACCACTGGTAAAAAGACGTTACATTCAGGAGACAAAATTCAGAATTTTAATTGTAATAGAAGTGGTAAGCCTTAAAATGTTTTTAATTTTGTAGGAGAAAAAATTGATTGATATTAATAATTTGTTTTGTTTTATAGTAAACGACAAATCTAGAAAAGAAGCTGTAATTAACAGAAAGCGAAATTTAAAATCTATAAACCTATAAATTAAACTACTTTTGTACCAGTAGGATAATTTTAAGAGAGCAAATAATATTTTTTTTATGAATAGGATAATAAGTCATTATGGTCACGAAAGTGAAATTCAACATTTAAGGATCAGTTCAACAAAATTTAGCTTCCAAGTTAGTGGATGGAGTTTCAGTAGAAAAGTAAGTAAAAATTTAACTAATGGAAAATATATATTTCTGTTTTTGACTTGATAATAAACAAATACCAAACAGTTAATAAGAAAGTGCATCAATAATTTTTTTTAAGGTTATTGGACAATACAAGAAATAATATAAATTTAAAGAGAACTGATCTTTTAACCAGACAGGATTTGGTTAATATTAAAAGAAGCTATAATATACACTTTCAAGAAGGGGTAAAGCATAAAAATGATGCTATAAGTGTAGATTTCAGGGTAAAGGAATGTGAGGCAAATGAATTTAACCCTATTTTATTTTACAAGAAACAGGGTCATCCTATGAAACATTTTCAGGATTCTGATTTTTGTCTTATTGTGATGAATGAAGTTCAGGCTGCTCTTTTATGCCAGTTTGGTAAAAATGTTATAGCTATTGATAGCACACATGAACTCAATAACTATGATTTTGAAATGACAACTGTTATGGTTATTGATGATTTCAATGAAGGCTTTCCTGTGGCTATTATGTTTCCAAATAGAAAAGATACCCAAGTCAATGTAACTTCATTCAACACAATAAAACAAAAAGTTGGTTTAATTAATTGCCAAACATTTATGTCAGATATAACTGGGGTATTTTATAATTCTTGGATTCAGGTGATGGTTGTACCAGTGTATCAACTTTATTGTTCATGGCATATTGACAGGGCCTGGAGATCCAATTTGAGTAAAATTAATGGTATAGATAAACGAGCTTTGGTTTATAAAACAATTAAATATTTGCAAAAAACACTGATATCACTGGTACATTTCAAGAGCAATTACAAGTTGCTATTGATAATATGCTTAATGACTCTGATACTAAAACTTTTGGTGACTATACCACTCATTGAAATATGAACCAATGAAAACGCTCGATTTTCCATAGTTATCATGTATTACAACGGTTATTTACTTATTATGACGCAGATCGAATATTCGAACCCTTGTATAATCGAATATACAAGAGTTCGAATATTCACTTATGTCAAAACTCGAGGGATAGGTAACTGTGATCTCCATTTCAAAATTTGACAGTTGTCAATTTTGATCATGGCTCGGTTTAGCAATATTTCTACGGAATTAATTGATAAAATTATTGAAAATAGTAAACCAACCAACACGGTAAAAACCGAATCATTCGTTTCGCGACAATTTGAAAAGTTTTGTGATGACCGCAGTTATCAGTTAACTGAAAATACTTCTAATGAAGAACTTTGCAACATTCTTAAAGATTGGGCAATCAACATGAGAAAAGCCGACGGCACCGACTACAAGGAAGGTGTAGTGAAAACTATTTGGAATCTTACTGCCAAAATAGTGCAGCAGAAATACTTCAAAGAGTTTAATCGCACCATCGATCCATTTAAAGATATTGTTTTTCGCACTGCGGTACTCGCGAAAAACGCCAAACGCAAACAACTTCAAGCTATTCCGTCAAAAAGAAAGAGTAGCTCTATTGCATTAAATATTGAAGATATTGAGAAAATTCTAAATGCATTAGATGAAAATACACCCTCCGGACTCCAGCGTAAATTTTATCATATTGCAGCCATAGAACTAGCCTGGCGTGGTGGTGAGGCTGTGTCAGCTCTTTTAGACTATTTTGTGGAAGAAACAGACAACTACGGCAAGAAAACAGGACGTATTGAATATAATACTGTTTTTTCCAAAACTGCCCAAGGAGGAAATCAACGAACTACTGATAGTAAATGGTTAACTCCAAATACACAAAACCCCACTCATTGTCCTGTTAGATTGTACAATAAAATGATGAGCAAACGGACCAAAAATATAAAAACCAGACGTCTATTTCTTACTGTAAATAAAGACTGGGACAAATATCCGACTAGTTGCTGGTATAAAAATTGTCCACTTGGAGTAAACGAAATTAATAAATGTCTGCAGAAGCTATAGGAATCGATACAAAAAAGGTAAAAATAACCAATCATTCTAACAGATCGACCGCAATAAGTGGATTATCAAAAGCAGGCACTAGTGTCCAAGAAATTATTAAAATTACGGGTCATACTTCAGAGCATTCAATACAACCATACCTGCAGTTAAATGAGGACCATCATAAGAACATTATATCAAATTTAAGAAATGAGACAACTACAACATCCTCCACTCTTTGCTCTACAAGTGCCGTGGCTCCAATGTCAAATAATGTTTTTAATAATTGTACGTTCAATATAAGTAATAAATAAATTTAAATAAAACAAATTACCTATGTACTTTTTATTTTCATTTCATGAACTTTTTTGTAGGTAAATAGAACTTGAAATAACTTGAAATTTAGTAGATTGCTGTCTACCTACTATATATATATATATATATATATATATATATATATGTATCGTTAATTCGTTCTTCCCTCCATTATAAACACCAGACGGACCGACCTCCAGTATTTCTGTTGCATATATAGCAAAATGCTTCTGTATATATATTAAGGGGAGGTGTCTTTATATGTCCTTCAAGAGAGGGGTAAAGAATTCCATTAATAAAATTCATATATATTTTAAAGATATTGTTTAGTGTTAGTTCCCTCTGATTCTATAGTATTTTTTATGTAATAATTAGTCGCACTTCCCTCAAGCGATGTTGCCATATTGTGGAGGGCACTACGTGTTAATATTGTTATTCCTTTTATATTATTTAATGCTACAATAAAGTTGTGTATTTTTTAAAGTTTAGCTGATGCGAAAGAGGTACGTAAGTAGCAGGCATGTTGTTACATTTTTTAGTTTTTTGAAAGAAATATTAAATAGTGTAGACATATTTCTTAAAGAAAATTAGGTGGAAACAAGGAAACATGGTGTTTTATATTTTGATTTTTAACTTTAAACAAAAAATTCCGAAATTTGTATATTGGTACGACTATTTACCGATGATTATCATAATAGTGCCCAAAGTTGCGTGGCGCGACGGGCTAGAAGAGCTCGTTGTATTTGACAAATATCTCAAAAACCACTTCCATATAACCGCGTCACGTTATTAATTTTGCTAATAATACTATTATTGATATTTAAGACGAGTAATTTTTTAGTAGGTAAGTAGTATTAATACATTTTGTTTTATAATTTTTGTACTTATTTATGTTTATAAGAATTCTTAATACATCTTATTTTAACTGCGCTTAAATAAATGTTCATTTCTCAGCTAAAGCAATGTTATTAAAAATAAAAAATAAAAATTAAAAAACGCAAGACGAACATAGCTATTGCTTGCATAATTTAAGTAAATGTTCAATTTTGGATTTAACAACTGGAACGCTTCGTTGAAGTTTATTGATTTGGATAAACTCTTTTATCCTCTCACCAGAAGGGTAAGTATTTCGGGCCATATCACTTTTAAAATATTCTTTAATCATTTGTACTTCTTCTGGTCTCCAACCTAAAAATTAAAAGGAAAGCTAATACATATATAATACCTTTTAATTTATTTTTTGATAAAAGCGAATAATATAATTATTATTAGTTTGGAACTTAAGTGTTTAGCATTTGTGAAGTAAATTATAAATTCATGTTTCATGACAATACTTTACCTTTTTTAATATTCTGTTTCGTTTTTTTTACAGAGATATTAAAAGATCTGAAAGTGTTCGTCCTTTTTTGGTTAAAGGGAAGTCATCGCCGCTTTCTTAATTATCTAAAAATCAAAATAAAAAATGCTGCCAAAGACCAAAGAATTCTAATATTTATATATTTTTCTTTTACAGATTATTATAGTTTTCGGTCTCTCATTAATCACGTTGACTGCCAAGCCACAATTGTAAAAACGGCCAAATATTTTTTTTTGTTTTACTAGCGTAATTATGTTTACTCGATTTTGATAAAAACATTGTACTTTTTTGTTTTTTTTTGGCATTTTTTTTTAACGTTCATACTGTCATATTAATACGAGTATATGTATATGAACGACGCGGCCTCTTATATTGTAGTTACTCTATGGGGCCATGTCATTCATATATGTATGACGCCGTTATTTTCAAAACTGCAGAAGATAAGAAGAATAAGGAGAAGCAGAAGAAGAAAAAGAGATACAAACAATTTTAATTTTTGGACATTCATTTTTTTTCGTTTCTAGCAAAAAGCAATTACTGCTTAGCGTGAAACGAAAATTTGTTTATTTTGCTAAACTCCAAGTTTTAAAATATTTGTTTCTTTGTTTCCGATCATAAAAGTGAAAAAAAGTGACTGCATAAAAATACGTTTGAAAAGTGCTATGGACATTTATGTGTACAAAAATTATTGTATGTAGAAAAAAGTCGTAAAGTGTGCTAATAAAAATAGAATGGATATAAAAAAACCACAAACAGAACTTAAGAAGTTAGATTTTAGTTCAGGCGACTCGTTAGTAGATCCTAAATGGTCTCCAGTTGTAGAAAAAAAGTAAATCTTTAGGTTTTTCGTCATCTGAAGATAAAGAGATTTTAGATTTTACTAGAGTTGCAATCGTCTAAACCAGAACAAACTAAAAAAAAACATTGCCAATGCAATAATATTTCCACGTTACATATATTTCATTACACGTTAGTTTGGAAAATTTTAGGAAAATATAAGTAAACTTAGTTTTCGCTTATACAGCATTTATATTATAGATATAAAAATATCTGAACTTCTGAATTACAGACATTTTAAATCAATGAGTGTGACCAAAAAAAAGTTACCCTTTGTAATATCTGCAATTTCTTAAAAAACAGTATAAAACATACGCATAAAAAATTGACAAATTCATAATGAACTCTTCAATAAACTTTTTTACTATAAACGGTAGCAAAATAAATATTTCTTATAAAATCTTCTGTCAGGTTTAAAATATACAGGTTAAAAATTCAGAAATCCATATTTATTAGTGATACAGTATTCGGAAGAAAATAGGAAAATAATTACAACTCAAATGTGAACAAGACGTAAAATAAAATAATCAAACTCAAAGCCATATGACACAAATTATAGGGCTACCGTCTTCCTTTGAAGAACAACTTCATCTTTGGCTAATACCGCAGCAGGTATTAAATTAAATTCAAAGGAAAACAACAAAGATAGAAAGTTAATTTCACTACTCTACCTTTCATTTTGCTAGCAAGCGACCTTTAATTTTGCTTACTAAGAATAGATGCAGTTACCATTTTCAACACGTGAATACTTGGTCTCTTCGTAACTAGCCTTATAGTATATTGGTTCATTCTGGTGCTCTTGTTAATTTCATAAGAGACTAGAACTGAGAAAAATCTATTTAAGGACGAAACCGCTCGGTCCAATAATGACCTTCTCCTTAACAAGCAAAATCAAAGGTAGAATGTTAAATTTCTATATCTGTTTTTTTCCTTTGTACATAATTCAATACCTGTTGCGGTATTCGCCAATGGAGCAGTTGTTCTTTAAAGGAAGTAGGTTACCCTATATTTTTTTACATTTGGTTTTACGTGTGATCATTTTAATTTATATAACAAAATATTTTTAGTATTTCCTTCAGAATAGAGGGATATAGACATATTTAAACGTAGTTTTAAATTATAAACATTGAAAATTTTAGCATAAGTCTGGCGACAACTTTGTTAGTAATACGTTATCAAAAAAAATAAATAAATATTCCTGAATTGTATAAAAAACCTATTACCCAGAAGACAAGTAGTATATTTAGCGCAACAGTGTGGCTTTCATTTCTAACAATATCAAAAATTATGATTGGGAAAAATTGTTTAAAATTTAAAAGTACGTTTTAATTTTTAATATGTAATTATATCTATCTATTTGTCATATAGAGTATTTTTTCTTTACTATTAAAGGTTACTCTGTATAGTTAATAAGTTGATGCATTGATACAAAATGCTTATCTTTGAACACAAAACTGCATCAAAATTTCATCTGATTTCTGTAAAATCCATATTAATAGTAAAAAATGGACAATAATTATACAAATAACAAAAAATAACAAAATTTAAATAAAATATTTGTAACCTAACCAAAACACTCGACATGCAAATGTTTATCTAAAAACAAAACAAAACTTTCCATGCGTGCAGGCATCTTATTATTAATATATAAATAATTAAAAAATAGATACGACTTACCTTCTTTAAGAGCTAATTTAACAAGTAATTCGCTCCTCGAAGTCATTTTCACCTCACACATAAATATTTCTCTAAACGTGTAACTTTAAAACTAACTTGAATCTAATAGAATAGCGGTGTTGCCGAATTTCGGAGGGAACAAGAACCGCTATTTCAATTAAAATTATATAAAACCTTGTGGAGGGAACATAGAACGAAATTTCCAACATACAAAGACGATTGCAACGCCACCGGTCAAAACTCCAACTAAACTGCCCACTTTCTCGACAAAAATATACAAACGACCCTCCAGACAATTTTTCTTCAGTGGTTAGGAAGGAGGTTAAGTAGTCCATTAAATTGAAATTTAATGCAAAACCTTGTTCCCTCCAAAATCGGAGGGAAGTAAGTTATATAAGAGGGAAGTACTTCTTCAGTATTTATAGTTTTGAGGGAAGAACGTCTGGGATATACATATATATATATATATATATATATATATATATATATATATATATATATATATATATATATATATAAATAGAAATGTTATTTAAATTATCCAGGTGGTCTAGCGATAGAGTTCTCGCTCTGCAATCGCAAGGTCCAGGGTTCGATTCCCCTAGGAAACTTTTTTTTTCTTTTTTTCTTTATTTTTCTTTTTTTTTTTCATTATTTTTATTTTTTTTTAATAATTTCGTGCTATAGTCTATCTGTATACAACTCGACAACTGAAAATTTCCGAAACTCGACGTATTGCCTAACAAAACACCACTCGACCTACGGTCTCGTGGTGTTTCAGGCAATACGTCTCGTATAATCGAAAATTTTCAGTCGTCTAGTTGTATAATGTATGAATATTTTTCTAATTTTTATTCTCATAATTATATGACATGGGTTTATTGTTTCCGGAAAAATTGTGGTATTAATACAAATATGAGATTAGAGAGTATGCACAAAGTCATTAAGTATTTTTATCTTAGTGGTAAATGTGTAAAAAGGCTGGATAAGGGTTTGCATGCTACACTTAAATATGTTAGGGATAGAATTGTTGATAGGGTAATTAAGCACACTAAAGGAAAAAGAAGTGTTAATAATCAATTAAATTTTAGAAGACATAGATCAGCAGTACTTTCAAATTTTCTAATTGATGAGAAGAGCTCTGGAACATGGCAAATTACACATAATAATTTTCAATATATTTTTAAGAAAAATTCTGCGGAAAAATGTTGAAGCTTTGATTGCCAATTTTGTGAAATTTGTGTGCACCAATATAGTTGTACTATATTACGTTAATGCCATAATATGCAAACATATTCATTTTGTGGCACAAAACATATGATAAAATAATTACTCCTCCAAAGGAAAATACAGAGAACGTTGCTGTTGATCAGTGTATGTCCTTCTTTATTAATAATAATAATTTAAATGTAAATTCCAATAAAAAAGATAAAATTTTGGAGGAAATTTCTGATTTACAAATGTTAGTTCACAGCCAAGATGTTAACCTGCTAAGTGATAGCATTTTTCAACAAACTGTTTCAAATATACATATTACAAAAAATTTATTACAACTACCATCAACTTCACAACAAAATAATTTAAACAAAGATTTTTAAAATATTACAGAACTATCAACTTGCAGAAACATTGTACCTTAAAACCGTTTTTTCTCTACTCGAAAGCAAAAAAAAGTAAATAGACACAAAGTAAGAAATCCCAATCAAGATGAAAGTAATGAAATTTCAAATTTTTTAAGAGTAATGTGCTGTTCGTGTCTAAAGATCCTGAAATAGACCACAATTATCTTTAATATTATTATTCCTCTAGAGCAGCGGTCCGCAACCCTGGGGTCGCGACCCCGTGTGGGGTCGCGAAAGATATTTATGGGGTCGCCAAAAAAGTCAACAAGGTCCTGTACTTATCGAATTTTATAAGGGTTTATGCATAAAATATAACCTCTCTTTACATACACAATTACACAATATCCTTAAAACGGAGAGAATCGAAAATAATTACGACTGTACGACCCTGTCCAGTCCCTCCCGTCACCTCACCGCTCCCGCGCCCGCCCCCCACCCCGATCTCTCTTACTTCGTTCAGTTCAGTATGTCTGTTCAGTCAGTTCTATCCGCACGTGCGTACTCATCGCCGCCGCTTTGTCGATTGCAAATACATACTAAATTGATGTCAAAACACGGAAGATTACTTCTGTAGAAAGTTTTTTTTAGAATATTAGTGTTCTCGTGGATAACCACGCACACGGTAAGTAACTGTGCACTCATACTTAGAAAATAAAGTGAGGCGTCATCGCAGCGCGGCCATGTTGGACGCGTGGGTTCAATAACAAAACCAGCGCGAATTTATAACTTCTATACTTTTAAATTATAATTCATTATACATATTATTTTATTAATGGCCCAATATTTTCTGAAATAAAATAAAATTTATGTTTATTATAAATTGTAGCAGACCAATCGTTCCAAACGCCACTAATCGGCAACACATAATACACCGCGCTCACCACAGACCTAATCCAGTCGAGGCGGGTCTCGTCGCGCGTTCATAGATGGAGGCACCGAGCATCGCGTACTACATGCTCAACCACTTGGAGATGTATACTGGCCAGTTCCAAACGGCTGGTATTCAAATCAAATTACGATTTTACATACGTTTAGTATTATATTGTGATTTACATATGAATATAATTATTTTATTGTAGAAGGAATTTTTGTTTTGTATGAAATAAATAACTTCTCTACAACTGGCGCTCCAACGTTAAGGCCTGGAATTTAACATTCAAGAGGTTTTAGCTTTCGTTGAATTTTATATTATCGGCTGATTACCACACGACAGATTACATTTGTCTTGGTTATTCACGCAGATATAAAAAAATTCGGCTTTGTTAAAATTTATTGGAGATTCCCGACAAAACATTCGTCAACTTTTGGCTTTGTTTAGTCAGAATCAAAAATACTTCGGAGGCAACTAAGGCATTCGACATTCCTCGAACGCTGCATTCACCAATTAAGGTGCGACGAAGTAAGCGCCTAGGAAACAAAGCTGCCACAATGGCGATGACGCCGGAGCAGTTCCAAGAATTACTTCAAGCGGTAGCAGGGATACGAACAACTACAGAAGCTCCAAGATTGAAAGGAAGTCTTAGTAAATGCACGACTCGTTTCAACGGCGAAAGAAATCATGATGCCGTGGAAAATTTCTTAAACGCAGTCGACATATATAAAGACATGGAACAAATTTCTGATGAAGACACTTTGAAGGGTCTACCACTGTTACTAACAGAAACCGCAGCTACTTGGTGGCAGGGAATTAAAGGACAGGCTAATAATTGGAAAGAAGCAATGAACTTGATTCGAGGTGCTTTTTCGCCAGCGTCACCACCCTATCAAGTATACCTCGAAATTTTTAATAATCCGCAGGACGAGAAAGTCTCAACGGACGAATTCATCTGCAAAAAGAGAGCTCTTCTTGCACAATTACCGACCGGAAGACATAGTGAGGAAACGGAAATGGACTTCGTCTATGGCCTGCTCAATATTAAGCTTAGAAAGAAAATACCTCGTGATCAGGTAACAACATTCACTGAACTCTTGGCTAGAGCCAGACAGATAGAACAGCTAGAATTTGAGACCAGAGAACGAGAAGTACCGACTAATACTACGACCACTACTTCTACGCACAAAAGTAGCAAACCTAAACAAATAAGGTGCAATTTTTGTGGATACAGGGGACACACAATCCAAGAGTGCCGTAAGCGTCAATCAAAGTCAAATGAGCAGAATCAAGTAGTAAAAACTACATCGACCATAGATAACGCTTACCAACCAAATCAAAGAAGAAACGAAACCGATTCAATAAGCTGTTATGGGTGTGGAAAATTGGGATTTTTTAGAAGTAATTGCCCTGACTGTTCTAAAAGGATTAAAGACATTCCTACGCAGGCAATTCACTTTTATTCCATAAATACATTTATTCGCTCCACACCTGGGGTACCAACTGTTCCGGCAAGAATCGGCGGAATAAAAGGACAGGCACATATAGACACTGCAGCCAAAACAAGTATAGCTGGCGCTACTCTATACAAGCTGTTAAACGAGAGAGGTTGTGCTTTTGCAAAAGCCATTGCAAACGTTACGTTGGCCGACGGTAAACAAAACGAAACGGAGGTTCTCACGACCTACACGACCATTGAACTTGGAGGAAGGACGCACAATGTCAATTTTGTAATTTTACCAGAAGCAGTAGACAACAGAACCCTGTTAGGTATCGACTTCCTTGAAAAAGCTGGTATAATTTTGAATCTACCACAACGCTGTTGGTCTTATGCCGATCAACCCCAAATTCGTTTCGAGTTTTTACCTCAGTACCAAAAGCTAATCATCACAGCTCCCCCCGGCAAGAGCAAGAAACAACTGATCCCAGTTCGTAAAAACAACGCTGCCACAACACAAAGTGTTAGCAATAACGAAGCAGACGATTCTAGTACGGATCTTTTTGCATCCGAAATCAATGAAGCAGCTTCTCCTTTCTTAGAATTTTTTACGTCACCTTTAAAGGACGATCTAGAGGGAGAACCTTCCAATGCAAACCTGATACCAGTCACTGTCGAAAATAAAGAGAACGATATGAATCGAGCAAATGAGTATGTACCGGATATTATAGATGCAATATTCGAGGATAGTCTCCCATTGACTTATTCGCCACCTAAAAAGCGAACAAAGTATCATATCTTCAGCATAGAGATAGAACTGAAACCATCTGAGGCCACCGCGCTTCAACCAACAGAAAGGGAACAGTTAAATATAGTTCTGAAGGACTTTCAAAACCTTTTCGATGATCACGGTCCCCCGACTCCATTTACTGAGCACAGAATCGACACAGGCAGTCAAGGACCAATTTCGAGTGCTCCGTACCGTCAAAACTTGGCTAAACAGGATATATTACGCCATAAGCTGGACGACATGCTTAGCACGGGAATCATAGAGGAAAGTGAGACTCCGTGGACCTCTCCCGTAGTTCTCGTCCCCAAGAAAGATGGTGACACTCGAGTCTGTATTGACTATCGAAAGCTGAATGCTATAACTATCCCAGATAAATATCCTCTTCCCAGAATAGATGATTTATTGCACGCTGCAAAAAGTAAACCGTTCATGACGACCTTAGATCTAAAATCAGGGTACTGGCAGATTAAGGTTCATGACGATGACAAAAAGAAAACAGGATTCATTACGCCATTTGGAGTTTACTGTTTCACTCGGATGCCATTCGGATTGCGGAATGCACCCTCAACATTCCAAAGGCTCATGGATAGATTTAGAGTTAGTCTCAGCCACATTTCTCTTCTCGTCTATCTCGACGATTTAATTATCAGATCATCCACATTTGAGGAACATTTAACGGATTTGACACAAGTTTTCCAACAACTTAGGAAATACAAACTCCGTGTCAATAGAGATAAATGTAAATTTGCCTGTCAGAGTATAAGCTTTTTGGGACACCTCTTGACCAAAGATGGAATCACAACGGATCCTAATAAAATAAACGCTATAGTTTCACTAGCCCCACCTGTTAATTTGAAGCAAGTCTTGTCATTCATACAAACCTGCTCATGGTACAGGAGGTTTATAGAAAATTTCGCTTCAAAAGCAAGACCCCTAACTAATCTTACGAAGAAAAACATACCTTGGACCTGGGGTCCGGCCGAACAAGAAGCCTATGATATACTAAAAGAATGTTTGACAACGGCTCCCGTTCTTAAACAAGCCGACGAAAACCAAGCATTCATTGTAAAAACCGATGCCAGTAGTTACGCCATTGGTGCAGTTTTAGTCCAAGGGGAGGGAGCCAGCGAGCACCCAATTGAATATGCTAGCCGCCTGTTAAATGACGCCGAAAGGAACTACTCCACAACCGAGCGAGAAGCGCTAGCCATAGTTTGGGCGATTAATAAATTCAGATGGTATATAGAAAATTCTGAAGCAATCATCATTACAGACCATCAACCGTTGAAATGGTTGTTAACTGTAAAAACCCCCACTGGTCGCTTGGCAAGATGGGCACTCTTGCTTCAACCTTTCAATCTGAAAGTACAATATTCACCTGGTAGGACAAATGTGGTAGCAGATTTTTTGTCTCGTCCACCCTGCACCAACCATGTTAACTCTCCAGAACTGTGCATCTGTAATGTTCAAATCGACTTACCTCGCAATAGTGAGAAGGATATGCGACAAAAGCAGCTTCTCGACAAAGTTCTAAAGTCAATAATAGACGCCATTGAATCTACTACCTCGGAAGAAAGCGAGAGATGGTTCAATAGGGGATATTTCATGCACAGAGGAGTCCTTTATCGATATACGGAGGATCAAGAAGACGAAACTGCACGGATTGTTGTCCCGGAAGAAGAGAAGAGGAACATTCTTCACGCATACCATGACACCCCAACGGCAGGACATTATGGCGTAGACCGGACTGTTAATCGAATCTCTAAAAGATACTTTTGGGTAGGAATGCGAAAGGATGTTGCCCAACATATAGCAAAATGCTTGCAATGTCAACGATATAAAGCTCATAACTTGAAACCTGCTGGTTTATTGCAATCTACAGCTAGTACTCAACGATTTGAAGTTCTCGCGATCGACTTATTCGGACCTTTACCACTCACGGACAACGGTGAAAGATGGATTTTCATTATCGAGGATCTTGCTAGTCGTTGGGTGGAATTATTCGCGTTGGATGAGGCTACTGCTGAAAACTGTGCCAACGTTCTGCTCGACGAGGTTTTACTTAGATACGGCTTACCACGCCGAATTATCAGCGATAATGGCACTCAATTCGTTTCAGCGGTCATGCAGAAACTTTGTTACTGCTTGGGCATAAAACAAACATTTATTCCAGTCTACCACCCGGAAACGAATCCCGTAGAACGCAAAAATCGTGACCTTAAGGCTCAACTTGGGATATTGGTTGGAAATCTTCATCACGAATGGTCAAAGCATTTGGCTACCATTAGATTCGCCATGAACACAGCCCGCTGTGAGAGTACTGGATACACCGCGGCCTATTTAACATTTGGTCGAGAATTAAGATCTCCACAGGATTTGGCAGATGATTTTAGCGCAATAATACAGTCAGAGAATTTTGTCCCCGAAGTAACTCCGAAACTGCGACAATTAGCCGACACCCTTAGATTGGCCAAAGAGACAGTAGAACTGCGACAAGATCAAAACCAATCGTACGCAAACAAAAGCCGAAGGCCTGATCCACGCTACCAACCCGGTGATAAGGTCTGGGTTACTACTCATACCCTTAGTAATGCTACTAAAAGATACTCATCCAAATTAGCCCCACGACGTGATGGCCCATATGTAGTACTACGAAAGCACGGTCCAACCAGTTATGAGGTAGCATATGTTAATGACCCTACCATTCCCCTGGGAACTTATCATGCGTCAGCTATTTCTGCTTACCAAGGACCTGACCATGAGATCCCGGAACCAGTAAGAGCTATTCGTCGAAGAGGACGCCCAAGGAAAGCCTTGGAGGCATTTGAGACCACCGATGCCTCCGATACTACGCCAGATTGCTCTGCAACTATTACTGCCTCCTCATCGAGACGATTTAGGAGCCAGAAGGGGAGACTGTAGCAGACCAATCGTTCCAAACGCCACTAATCGGCAACACATAATACACCGCGCTCACCACAGACCTAATCCAGTCGAGGCGGGTCTCGTCGCGCGTTCATAGATGGAGGCACCGAGCATCGCGTACTACATGCTCAACCACTTGGAGATGTATACTGGCCAGTTCCAAACGGCTGGTATTCAAATCAAATTACGATTTTACATACGTTTAGTATTATATTGTGATTTACATATGAATATAATTATTTTATTGTAGAAGGAATTTTTGTTTTGTATGAAATAAATAACTTCTCTACAAAATAACTTATTTATCGGGCAAGTGTCCTCAGCAACTGTCAATAAAAATATTTTTTTATTATAAATTTGAAGTAAATCCTGTTACCACGCGAGCATATGACGAAAAATCTAATATTAATCGTTTGGAATACATTTTTTATTTATTAATACGTATTTATTATTGCAGTTAACAATGGATAAGTGGCTAATAAAACGCACATCTAAAGATGCAGGTGGCGGAAGTCCTAATAACGCATCACAAATCAAAAGAATTAAACACGTAGTTCTTGACAACAGTGTCGCCTCAGATTCAACAATGACAACTACTGTTACGAGTAATATAAGTCGTGAAAACAATGCCGTCACTTCAAGTACTAGTAGTGTTATTACTATCGATGACAGCAGAGCAACATCTAGTTCCACTACTATAACTATTAGTCATAACAGCGATGATTGTAGTTCAACAGCCACATCTACCTTACACATCGATACAGAAAGTGACGCTTCAACTTCAATTAAACAAGCAACAGCTACATCGGAGACAACTGGGAAGCGTCAACGCATTTTTAAAGAATCGTACATCCAGTTTGGTTTTAAATGTACAGTGTTGAATTTTGAACAACGTCCACAGTGCGTTGTTTGTTCGGAGGTTTTGGCAAATGAGAGCATGAAGCCGGCCAAACTGAAAAGGCACCTAGAAACTAAGCACCCACAGTTAAAGAATAAAGATGAATCTTATTTTAAACGACTTGCCACCAAACTAACGACACAGCAGGTTGATTTCCAAAAATACCCAACAGTTAACCAAAAAGCCTTACAAGCATCTTTCGAGGTTTCCTTTTTGATTGCCAAAAATAAAAAACCTCACAACATTGGCGAGACGCTCATTTTGCCAGCTGCAATGAAAATGGTTTCGATCATGCAAGGAGAAAAGTATGCCAATGTACTGAAAACAATTCCACTATCAAGTGACACTGTTCATCGTCGTATCAATCTACTTGCTGATGATATAAAAATACAACTTATAGATCGCGTGAAAGAGAGTCCCTATTATGCTATTCAGCTGGATGAAAGCACTGATGTAGCTAATGTAGCTCAACTTCTGATATTTATCCGATACCGATATGAAAACGACATATGCGAAGATTTGTTATTTTGTCAGGGATTAGAAGGAAGAACAACCGGTGAAGCAATTTTTAATGCAGTTAATACCTTTTTTGAACTCCATGACATAAAGTGGGAATATTGTGTATCTGTGTGTACAGACGGCGCAGCTGCATTGACCGGCTCCAAAACAGGATTCAAAGCAAAAGTAACTGAGATTGCACCTCACGTAGGCTTTGTTCACTGTATGATTCACCGTGAAGCCCTTGCAGCAAAACATTTGCAACCAGATGTAAATAAAGTGTTGGAACAAGTCGTAACAATAATAAATTTTATTAAAGCTCGCGCATTAAACAGTCGCCTTTTCAAAATAATGTGTCGTGAAATGGGATCAGAATACGAAAATCTACTGTTACATACGGAGGTCAGGTGGTTATCGCGAGGAAAAATACTCCGACGTGTATTTGATCTCAAAGATGAAATCAGAATATTTCTACTTGAACGGGAACCAAAGCTAGCGGAATATTTCTTGAATGAAAATTGGCTGGCAACAGTTGGCTATCTTTCGGATATTTATGAAAAACTTAACGATTTAAATCTATCGTTGCAAGGGAAGAGTACAAATGTATTGATTTTAGCTAACAAAATAAAAGCTTTTTGTAGGAAAATAAGTTTGTGGATAGACGAAATCAGTGCTGAAAACTACGAGATGTTTGCATGTTTGGAGAAATTTTCTGAAGAAAACAATATAAAGCTCGAAGAAGAAATTAAAACCAAAATCATGATGCATCTTACAAATCTTAAGCAAGACTTGGAAATAAGATTCCCAGATACGTCATACGGCGACCAATGGATCATTAATCCATTCACTTGTGATCTTAACACTGTGAAGATGAACTTAAAAGAAAAGGAGCAGCTGATCGATTTAATGTCCGATGAAAGCCTTCGATCTATTTTCAAAACCACGGATCTATCCAAGTTCTGGATAATGACGGAAAAGGAATATCCACTGTTATTCAAAACATATCTGCTGAAATTGCTGCCATTCGCATCTACATACCTTTGCGAGACAGCTTTCTCCACATTAACTGCTATAAAAACAAAATATCGCTCGAGACTTAACGTAGAACCTGATTTGAGGGTGTCTGTTTCGGATAATATATCACCAAGAATTAATATACTGACTGCAAGTGTGCAATCACAAGGTTCACATTAGTTTGTAAGGTTACGTATATGTACCTCTTTTTTTAAATAAAATATTAAAATAATTGCTTGTCTCATTTAATGCCATCATAAATATTACTCGTATATTAAATGCATATTTTCTGGTTTGCTCCAATATTACTTTCCAAAATAAATAAACTATTTAATATAAATAATTTACGAAATAAAAACAACTAACTTCGTTACCTGAACCAACCTTTGCACTTGTTAACTTAGTGATTTTTTTTTCTGGGGTCGCTCATAACTCTTTTTTTAATTTTGGGGTCGCAATATCAAAAAGGTTGCGGACCGCTGCTCTAGAGTGTCTTAATTATTATAATATTATAATGGCTTAGATGCAATACTTTGTAAGTTCTGTATTTTCTTCAGTAAGTAAATATTTTTATTATAACTTTTTTTTTAAATTTGTGATGTTCTACCTACTAAAATCAACAATGAACTTACAAGATATTGTACCTCAGATATGCTGTATAATTTTAAGGTGTAGGTATGCATTTTATTTGATTTTGTTGTATATAAGTTTTAACCTCAAAGATAAAGTAATTCATTTAAAATATCTTACTTATTTTTAAGAGTTTTGTTTGTATTTGATTCTATGGATTTTTATTTTCTTGCTATATTATTTTTTTTCTACAAACTTTAACTTAGTGTTTCTAAAACAAAAGATTTCTCTAAAATAATTGTCCTTGTTCTTGATATTTTTCAAAGTATATATTTTTTGTTACATCTTAGAATACATTATGTTACTGTTATATTTGATAATGTATTGTTTTTAAGGTGCTAAATTTATGGTAGTGGTGTAGCGGTATACTTATAGACTGTTTTGTGAGTACATATTTATTTTTTATTTTTCAGCACAAGTAGGTATTGACAGGTAAGTATGGAAGCAAGTAAAATTTATTTAGCTTAAGCTGCAAATTCGATACGATTGGATTTTAAACTCACTTCAACGCTCGAGTAACCTTGATCACCCTCTTTTTTCATAGTATTCTGAAAGTGACAGACCGCAAGACAAAAGAATGGCGTATAAGCTAGTGAACTTGCTGCTGTAAGCATAAATTTGATTTTGTTCTACACCCACATAGATATTAGCTAATCTACGCACAGACTACAAAACGAATATATTTCATATTCATTCTAGTTAGTGAGGGACATTGCAAAAAAATTAATTAATCAATCACAGAACCCAACTACTGTTATTTTTAAAATTTTAAATAATGACAATTCTGTCAAACTAATTCTCAGTATATTTTTTCTTATCAAGTTTAAATATACATTAAAATGAATTATTCTTGTGTAGAATAGATAAATAATAGCATTTTTATTTTTGGTTTTTAATTATAAATAATTCGTTAATTTTATTAACTCTATATAGGGTAAATCGAGGATAGATGGCGCAGAAGGTGAGATGGCGCAATGGTTTTGCAGCGCCACCGCTAGTGTTAAAGATGAGCGGATGCGCTCTGATGTACTTCAGTTCATAGTAAACAAGCCGCCGCACCGTTTGTGTTCACCAGTTAAATGCCTATTTGAATATAGTTTTATACGTGATCCGGTGGGAACAAAACTATTTTTCCCATTTCCTTCTTAGCGCTAGTGAACTTTAAATTTAATAATAATTTTAGTCACGTTATCGTCTCAAGTAAGTAAAAACATTCTAGTTTTGTTGTATAACCTTAAAATTCCGCATTTTTCAAAACGTGTTTGGTTTGTGAGGTGCGCCATCTCTCCTCTCACAATGAGGATAGATGGTTCACATATTTTTGAGGTGAGATGGCTTATTAATATTTATTTTTCTTTTCAGTATGCCAACAAAATACAAGCGCACTGGAAGTTGTTCCAGGGCTAGTTGGACCGAACAACAGTTAGCCGCAGCCATTGAAGCCATTAATAAAAATATAATGGGAGTTAATGATGCTGCTCGAAATTTTGGGGTACCGGCAACCACTCTACGAAGAAGAAAATTGAGAAAAAATGTAAAGAAAGGTCCTCTTGGACCCTCCTCCACATTAGGCGAAGCAGCTGAGTCAAAGTTGGTCCAACATATCCTAAAACTTCAAAAACACGGTTTTGCTCCTACTCGAACCGACGTGCGAAGTATGGCTTTTAAATTGGCCGAACAGCTGGGCATTAAACATCGTTTTAATAAGGAATCGAGATTAGCTGGTTTTCCATGGCTCAAGTTATTTCTGCAGAGAAACCCAAGGCTGTCAGTGAGAAAAGCAGAAGGGGTCTCTATTAATCGATCCTTGGGTATGAACAAAAAAGATGTTGAGGATTATTTTCAGCTGCTAGGAAATATTCTGGCCGAAAACGATCTCATAAATAAACCTGGACATATTTATAATATGGACGAGACTGGTTTACAGCTTAATAATAGGCCAGGGCATGTCATTGTTCAGAAAGGATCTAAAAATATCGCAAGTATCAGCTCCGGTGAAAAGGGAGAAACCATCACGGTTATAACCTGTTGTAACGCAGAAGGCGTTTTTATTCCCCCTACCTGCGTAATGAAAGGCAAAAATAAAAAACAGGAGTTTGAGGATGGGATGCCCCCAGGATCATTGGTCTACATGTCGGTAAAATCAGCCTATGTCAACAGTGACATATTTTTTCAGTGGCTTAGAGATCAGTTTGTTCCCAGAAAGCCGACTGGTGCAGTTTTGTTACTGCTTGATGGTCATTCTTCACACTGTAGTAACATTGAAATGCTAGAATACTGTGTTGACCACAGCATCATATTGTTTTGCTTACCGAGTCATACGACACAATTTTTACAACCGTTAGATAGATGTTTTTTCAGATCGTTTAAATTAAACTACTACTCAGCTTGCAATTTATACATTAAAAATAACCCAGGACGAAAGATCACCAGATTACAATTTGGAAAATTACTTGCTGAAGGATGGAATAAATCTGCAACTGTAAATAATGGAACTTCGGCATTTAAGGCTACCGGAATTGTGCCATTTAACCCTTTTGCTATCCCAGATGACGCTTATTTGACTGAAAATAGTATCATACTTGAGGTCTCTGATGCAGTTGAAAATAAAGAAAATCCTGATGGCAGTTCTCAAAGTTTCAACAAAGCTTTAGCTGATGACAATCAACAACCTGGCTGCAGTTGGCAGACTGTAGGTGAAACTGTACCAGAAAAACAAAATAAATCGCCTGCAGAAACTAATGCAAATACTCCTGTGAAATGTACCCCTGGAAAAATACTGGATATAATCTCACCTGTTCCGGTTGTTTCTGTTGCCGTTAATTCGGTTCGAGCCAGGAGCAAGCAGCTGGCAGCAATTTTAACCACAGAGGCAACAATTGGCGAAAAAAAGGAGAAGGCGACTAAGAAAACACAGAAAGAAAAAAAGACCAGTAAATCAGAACCAGTTTTTAAGAAATCAAAAGTGACCAAAAACAAAACTAAGAAAGCTTCCAAACGAGACTCATCTTCAGACGAAGATCTAGAAGCACCGACATTGGATGACTCTTCGGATGCTCGTTCAGATGATATGGACGATGCTGACGAGTCTTGCACAGGATGTGGTGAAACGTACTCCCAAACCACAAAAAATGACGACTGGGTTAATTGCTTACGTTGCTCCAAATGGTTCCATGATTCTTGTTCCAAGTTTGTTAACTTTTGCCATGACTGTGGTGTTGTTGTATGCAAAACAAAGTAACATTTTGGCCAAAATATCATTTTTTTTCAGTTGCACCATCTCACCTCAGCACTGTGGGGGAGATGGTTTTTGTTAACTATTTTAATTTTCTTTTACGAATTAAAAGTTTAATTTTTTTATGAATTTTAATACTTAAGACATGTTCCTAAACTCAATAAAGGTTCGTTATAAAAATTGACAGCAATTCTAATTCAACGTATGCAAATGTTAACATAAAATTTCAAAACCTGGGCCATCTATCCTCGATTTACCCTATGAAGTCAATTTAATTAAGAGTATTATTGCAAAAAAATTTTAAGAGCCTCAATGGTGGTGTGGCCAGAGAACTTGCCTTTTGTGCGAATAGCCCGGGTTCAAATCTAGGATGGGGCACAAATGAAATTAATTGTGTTTCTTGTTTATTTTATTTTTATAAATTAGTAAAAGTCAAAAATTGTTTTTAATATTTGTAGATTTTCGTTAGCGGGTCGTAGAAAAAATATACTGTACAACTCGAGTGGATTTTCCATTTCTACTCTTGTTGTACAAACTACTATTGTCATGATTTTTATCGTCTGTAACTTGCATTATACATATCGATGGCTTAATGCTAATACCCCGTATCTGCAAAAAAATCAAAATTCGGTTTTTTCTCTAGAGATGTCGCCACTGGTGTCCCCCACGCGTCTGCAAATTCCCAGTATCGTAAGTTTACTATAACGCGCCAAATTTTAATAAATGTAATATCCCGTAACGTGTTGCTAACATATTCTTCACAAATACCCCGTATCGTTCAGTACAGTTACTCTACAGGTTGGTGTTTATTAGTTAGCTGTTTACAATGTCTTCATTAATGAAGGAAATATGTGAAAAGCCGGTAAGTTTTAATTATATTTAAGTAAATAAATCAATTTGTGCGTGCCTGTTAAAATAATCTAAATTATGTATTTTTTCTTTATAAAAAATTAATTTTTGAAACAAATTTACGATGTTATTGTCAATATAGTAAAATTCGAATTTATATTTAGATACGGGATATTACCTACACGTTGTTTCTCTTTTAATAGATTAATAATTTGTCGAGAAGCAAAAGAATGGTTGCTAGATCAATAGTCCAGGATGTCGAGACGGATAAAACGAAAAATAGTCCAAGCGAGCGTGCTGTACAGATGGATGACCGGGACATAATTTGCGTAGACACAAAAATGCATAGCGACACTGAAAATAAGGTAAGGCGGGGTAACTGAACCCAGGGGGTAACTAGGCCACGGGTATTCTGTCTTTTATCAGCGCTTGATATGCATTGTGACACAATTGGCAACGCTGTAATAATCCGTTTATTTGACTGAACAACGATCCTAACCGCAGTTTCACATCTAGCTTGGCCTAGAGTGGTTCATTAAGTTTTTGATCATTTTTTGTGTTAACAACGTGTTGCTCTTGTGCACTTTAATTATTTTTGTTTGAACACGGTAAGTATTTTTGAAATCTTTTTTAGTTCTTATTAGAAAATACGTACAAAACAAGCGATTTATAAGTGTTTTAGACCATGTGCTGGTCGAGCATTTAATCAAGCATGGGTGGCCTAGTTACCCCGAAATTTTTTATAAAACGGGTTCAGTGGACCATCTGACTGGGGTAACGGGATTGTGGAACCTGATCCAGTTACCCCAACGATCTTAAACACATTTCAATATTTTATGAAGGTGTAGAATACTTCCATATATTCTTTTTTCTTTTATTTTGCAGGTGGGAAATATGGTTCGGACATATGTTCGAAAAACTGCAAAAGGTGCAGGGTTTGCCTATACTAAGGAAGACCTACAAAAGACTCTTGATGATGTGCGAAATGGGAATAAAACTACTAGAGGTGCAGCAGCCCACTACAGTATACCCAGAAGTACACTGAAACATTATGTGTTAGGGACTAGAGGAAAAGGTGGTACATCAGACGAGAGTAGGTGGGGGTGGAGGGGTAACTTCGTACTTGTCGTGCGCCGAAGAAGAGGTAATCGCCAATTGCATTAGAGTGATGGAAAGAAACGGATTTGGTCTTTCACGAGAAGATGTATTGGATTTAGTACAATTGTATATCAGACAAAATAATTTACAGACAAGATTTAAACAACAACGTCCTGGTACCGACTGGTTCATTTCTTTCAGAAAAAGGCATCGTTTGTCCATTAAAAAACCCCAAAGCATTGAACACATTAGGTGTGATCAGGTGAATCCTTGGGTAATTTTTGACTTTTTCAACAAGTTAACACAGATCATTACGGACTTAAAACTAGAACAAAAACCAGGTCAAATATACAATTGCGATGAAACGTCTTTTTGCCATGACCCCCTCCAAAACGAGAATTGTTGGAGCTGTCGGTGCAAAATGTCAACGGAAGACCAGTTCCACTGGACGAGAAAACACCACCGTCTTGCTTTGCTGTTCTGCCATTGGAAAAACCCTTCCATTGCTTTGCGTTTTTAAGGGCAAGTACGTCATGGAAAACTGGATTAACGAAGAAGTTGCCACAGAAACTGCTATCTGCGTAACTGAATGAGGGTGGATGGAGACAACCCTATTTTACCACTGGTTTAGAGATGTGTTCCTGCCAAATATTGGCATCGAAAGACCTGTCTTATTAGTATATGACGGACACGTGGCACATATTTCGACGAAGTTGATTCAACTAGCACAGGCAAATAATATAACCATCATGAAATTGCCCCCTCACACAACCCATGTTCTGCAACCTCTCGATGTTGCCGTTTTTAAGGGCTTAAAATCAAAATGGGATAAGGCACTCTGTAAGAGGCAGCGTGAAAATCCAAGAAAAAAAATTCCCAAAGCGGAATTCACAGCTACACTGACGAGAGTTCTTACCAATGAAGTACCTGAGTCGAGTATTATAAACGGATTCAAGGCTACAGGAATATACGATTTAGAAAAAGGTGGTCCAAACAAGGATGCTATTCCTTTGTCAATTTTTAAACCTGGCGACTTAAAAAGGTATAGAAAGAATGCATTACCAGTTACTGCAGAGGAACGAATCGAAGCCATTCCGTCAACTTTCAGTGGCTCTCAAACCATTGACGTGATAGTAGTAGCAGAGCAACAAAAAAACGAGCCTTCCACTTCAGATATACAAGCTCCGCAACTGAATGATCAACCCCCAAACAACGTTGTCGATGAACAACCGAGTACATCTAAGTTTGTTGGGAATGCAACAGCCACGACAGGTGGGAATTTTTCTGAAAAAGAGTCCGAAAGACCAACACGAAAAAGTTTTGAAGATGTATTATTGGAATTTATCAACAAGGATACAGAAATAAAGCCAGAACGAAAACGTAAAAGACTGGTTACCAATTGTGAAATCATAACAACAGCAGAATATTTAATCAAAAAGCAACAAGAGGAACTTGAGAGAACAGAAATTACAACAAAAACAACTAAAGCTCTTACAAAAACAAAAATTTACAGAAAAGCAAAATGTTAAGAAGATTATGCAAAAAATAAAGTTAAAAACGATAACTCTTCCACTGATAATGAAAGTAACTACTCTCTACGTGAAAGCGAAGACTTGTCTGACAGCGATGAAGAAATAAATTTGAGCATTTTCCCTGAAGACATTTTGCATGCTGGTGACTTTGCTGTAGTTAAAGTTTTTGGAAAGGATGATTTATCTTTCAGAATGTATATTGGAAGAATACAAAATACTGATGCTGAAGGTTACGAGGTTAAATTTTTGAAGAGACATGGCCAAACTATGAGGTTTCAAGAAACGGAAGAAGAATCGTACGTTCAAAGAACTGAGATAGTCAGAAAATTATCACAGCCTTTAACAAACAAATCAGAACGGTATCGTAATATGGTTTCTTTTAATACTGAGCTGACCGATCTAAATAACCTTATTGACTAAAGCTATCTAATGGTTTTTGATTTATAAAGGCCAAAAGTTCTGAAAAATGTTTTATTTTCAAGCAAAATTATTATTTTTTCCTTAAATAAATATATTTTCACATTTCGTTTAAAGGTTGTTCCAAAATGTAATTTTTTCATACTTTAAAGTGTTTGTAGTAAATAAAGCACTTTTTTATGTGACTTTCTTTTTTATGTGACTTTCTTCTTGATTTTTCATTAGTTAATTGGTATTTGTTTATTTGCACACGGCCTAAATAGTCAAAATAAGAAAAATATGTGTAATCTGTTGTATTTTTTTGAAAATTTAAAAGTTCTAGAATAGGCCCAGATGCCTCAAACTAAATATAATCATCCTACTTAAACAATATACACGGGTGGTCCAGTAATCCCAGTTGTCTGGGGCAACTGGGCCCACCGGGGCAAAAAAAGAAATAATTTTTTTTCCCAATTACCTAATTTACAATTAAATCGTGTAACACGTAAGTATTCTTAACTGAACCTGCCTTAAGACACACACGTATTCAAAAGTTCATTTCAATTAACATTATATGTTTATTGGCAGTACAAATGTCTCGACCATGACCCAGTTACCCCACCTTACCCCACCTTACCTTATAGCGAGTAACGCGTTTAACGGCCCTGATGATAACTTTGTTGACCAGGCCAATAATTTGGATGACCAGATATTGGATGACTATCCTGAAAATGTAAAAAACAATCTTCCAAGTGACATTTTTTCCACTAATTTAAATGACCAGGGGATTCAAAATTTATGCGATACCGTACTTCAAAAATTAGAGTGTATTGTTCCTGAAGCTACTCAATACAATCAAAATACAAAAGATTACGACGAAAATAAAGAAAGCTGTGAAAAACTAAGAAGTCAAAATAATAACAAACGTTCGTGTAATATTGATGACGTTTACTTCTCAGAAAATCCGAGTGACACAGAAACATCATTCAATGATGATCCTGATTACATACCTGTAATAGAGTCAATAATACAAGACATAGAAAATGTAAGAAGTAATAAGTTTGAAAACATTAACTTGGAAGAAAATAAATCTGATCAGCCCAATTTTCACATTACCGCAGACCACGTAGAAAATTTGGAAACAGAAAGAAAAACTAAAAAAAGAAATGTTAAATCACAAGAAGGGGAGTGGAATAGAAATGAGATAAAAAAACTTAGACTGAGTGGAAAAGCGTATAAGGGTTATAAAATAAGTAACTCTGGGGTTATAACTCAAGGTATACCTAGACCTCAAAGAAAAATTTCAGAAACTTGCAAATCTGTTTCCTGCATAAAGAGTACTAAACACTTTTGCCAGTTATTTTCAGAAGATGACAGACTTTCCATATTTACCAAGTTCTGGAATAATATGGAATCCGGGGAACAAAAAAAGGTGTATATAATGGGAAATGTTGAATATGTGAAAAAAAAAGAGAGAGTCTACTAAAGGTCCATCACGTCGAAAGGGGACGTATTTTTATTACTTACGAACAAAAGACAATGAAAGAAAAAGAGTATGCAAGAAGATGTTTTTGGGAACATTAGGGTTAAAGGAAAATATGGTACACAATTGGATTGGCAGTACTGAACATGGTTTAAACACAAGTACTATGGAAGAAGTAAAATCATCAAGAACGCGTAGCGATAATGGCTTTAAAAATGAAAAAAAAATATATTTGAGAGAGTGGTTAGAAAGTTTACCAAAACTAAGTTCCCATTATTGCAGAAAAGATTCGCAGAAGTTATATCTTGAGCAAGTTTTTCGGACAAAAATAGATTTGTACCGTGTTTATGAAACTTACTGCAAAGACAATGATAAAAAACCTACATTGTCAGTTTTCCGATATTTGACGATATGTTAACGCAGATGAATATTAGCCTTTATAAGCCAAAAAAAGATAAATGTGATGTATGTTGTTCTTTTGAAACTAATAATATATACGAAATGGATTACAAAAATCATTTAGAAAGAAAAGATAGAGCCCGTAAATAGAAGGAGGACGATAAAGCAAAAGCTTTAAGGGGAGAAACCTATACATTGGTTGTAGATGTTCAAGCCGTTAAAATTTGCCCAGTGATTAACGCAAGCGCAATTTATTATAAGATGAAATTAAATTGTCACAATTTTACCGTTTACAATTTGGCGACACACCAGAGCACCTGTTACTCATGGAGGAAGGATAATTAAGAGTTACCGTTTCTTTGAAGAAATATGGCAACAGGTTTGCTTGCAGCGCCACCGGTAAGGGATTTGTCCAACTATTTCTCAGTCGGTAATATAGATACCTGCATATTTTATTTTATTTAAAAATTAGCGGGATTTTGTTTGTAGCCCTACTTTAATTAGTATAACTAAAATTTTGCATTTTTATTGGCATTTTTTACAA
Organism: Psylliodes chrysocephalus; assembly: GCA_927349885.1. Taxonomy (NCBI): domain Eukaryota; kingdom Metazoa; phylum Arthropoda; class Insecta; order Coleoptera; family Chrysomelidae; genus Psylliodes; species Psylliodes chrysocephalus. Next base: position 2,893,002 of record OV651833.1, read on the forward strand.
CACAGACAAGGTGCAAGATGTAACAAAATGCCAATCAAAATGTAAAATTTTATGATCCATAATTTTAGGAAGGGTAAAATAATGTAATATAAAATAATTGTATTATCTATTATATCATTAAAACTAATTTATAATAAATTTTCTAAATAAACAATATGTTAATAAAACAACTAAAACTTTCTGTAAACTTGGGTAGGTAACAAAACACATTAAGGAGAACCATCCATATAATCTGAAACAGAAAAAATTCAAAGTAGTATTTTAACTTCATATCATTTTGAATCTCTTTTTTCTTTTAGACATTGTCACAGTTTTATACTTTCATTATAATATTTTATAATTAATAATGGTAGTCCCTTCATCTTTTAATTAGATGTAGTACTTTTAAAAAAACAGATGTCTGCGGGATCAAGCTTGAGGTCCTTCTTTGATTCGCAAATTTTACTTTGCTGTTTTCTAATTATAAAATAGAGTTTTTTCTCCCTTGGAGCTAACCATTCACTGGATTGATTTAAAAATCCAAGAGCTAATTATTGTTTTTTAGGTAATAATTATATTTCATTGGATGAAATTTTAATCGAATGTAACTTTCTTTTCACTGGTAATTTGTTTGACGGTATGATAACAATATTACTTTAGTATTACTCTTTACTGTTAATTTAGCTTTCAAGGGTACCAAAGGTAAAGCCAATTTACAGTCTTGTAACCTATAAATGGTTTTTCGCAAATGGAATGATGAAGTTTATGCGGCATCATTTAGTTCCTTGCTTAAGGGGTTACATGGGTTTCCTGAAGCCAAAAACGGCCTATTTTCAATAAAAAAAATTTAATATTAAAAATAAATTATTTTATTTAAACTTTTAATTATTACAAAGACACATATTTTAAGGAGATAATGTAAAATTTTCAAAGGAAAATATTAAAAACTCGGCCATTACGACGTCACTTCCGGTAGTCCCTCGGAAAAAAGGTGCCTCCGCGTTGACAGCAGAACTTCTTACAGGATCATCTGAAGTAAAAAAAAATACGTGTTTTAGTTAAGACTATAAACTATGTATTAGACGAAGGAAAAAAAAAGTGAAAATTGCATGTTTGGCAGAAGTTTTTACCAAAAACATGCCAATTTTGGTGAAAATTTCTTGCTTTTTTTTTTTAATTATAACTATTGGAAAAAAAATTCTTCATTTACTCTCTTGTACATTATGTCTCGAAGACCTGTGTAAAATTTCATTAAGATCGGTTGAGCAGTTCGCGAGAAATCTTGACAGCGGACTTTGAAAACACGGTTTTGAGAAAAACGCGTGATAATAAAAGTGGAAAAAAAAATTTTTTTTTAACTTACATTGAATCATCGATTCCTGAGCCATAAAGTGAAGTACCTGCAGCAGCTGCAATGTCCAGGGCTTCCTTTTGTTCTTGTCTATGACGAACCCTGGCTTCACGAGTCTCGCTAGCAGATTTTTTTCGGCTGCGCACACACGGTCTTCATCCATTTTTCGGGCATATTCGTGGGAGTTTGGACCAAGTTTCAACTCCATATCTTGCATAATTAATCATAAGGCTGATATACCTTCATTAAAAGTACAAGCAGCAATTGATGCAGCAATTTGAACTATTTTGGAGCCAGCTGGAAGTATTTTGGGAGTAATTTTCCAGATCAGCTGATTGAAGCTTTCATTATTATTTTGTGTGAAACCACCAACACACCGCTCCAAAAGCTCATCCTTACTCAGGTCTTCATAAATAGGTTTCATTGCAGTCAAGACATCATTTGGTAATGGGGTATAATCGTGTTTGAATGATGAAAGAGTATTTGTTGCCGATGCTCGCTGCCAGGTGCACCACGAGTCTGGACCTTCAGGGCAATTTTGATGTTGAGGTTTTTTATCAGTAGAACTGTAGTGGTAGTAAGTAGCCCATATCGCGTCTTTCATTTTTTTCACTAAATCACAGTTTCTTCTTATCACCAAACCACAGTAAACAGTCAACTTGTCAATTAATTTGTTAGTCAATTTACCTTTGCCAGAAAGAGTTTTTTTTTTGAGTTTTTTTGCCTTTGACTATCTTGTCCTCAACAGTTTTCTTTACTAAGTCACGTAACCGGGTGCCCATCCTCTTCTGTACATGTCCCACGCATTCTTTCTTGTTGACCACAAAATCTTCACCGTAAGGTTTAGCTTTAAGAATACCAGAGTATGTTTTAGAATCTCCATCTCCTATATAATTGAAAAATCTCAAGCCATATTTAACAATAGAACGTTTAAACATTTCAATAATTGAAGATACTTCCATGTTCCCAGATGCTCCAGTATGATTGGCAGTACATTCATCATTTTGGATGTGTTCTTCTTTCCACTCTTCAAATTCTGCCGTAGCTAATTTTTTTTTCCAAGACTCACATAATTTACAGTAAGAACATTTAACAACGATATCCAAGACTTTTCCTGAATAGTATCCAATTAGAGAGCTGACACCATACAGGGATGCGAAACCACGCTTTTTCCACGTCCCATCACCAGAGACAGTCACATCTGTTGTATCTTCAAGGTTGTTTTCAAAACTCGTCAATTGCTTTTCCTCTTTAGCAGCTGAGGAGAGCAGTGTCTCAGTAATTGCCACAATACATTCATGTATTTTATTAATGTAAAAATCGTATGTTGAATGATTTATAAAGGAACTGCTTATATCCATCAAACCGCAAAACTTTTTGCATCCAGCAAGACCCAAGCCCAATATTCGCATAACAAAAATGAACCGTCTATTTAGTTCATACATTTTACCGATTTGCTGACATGACAAAATATATTTTGGTTCACATCGTTCACATTCTACCATAATTTTGAATTCCAGGCCGTATTTGGAGCATTGTTTAAAATCAACTTTTCCATTACACAATTTATTTTCACCTGCACTTTTAATAATGTTTGAACACCGCACAAAACACGAAAGTGTAGAAAAAACCAGAGCAAAGTCAATGATTGAATATTGGAGTGTGGCTTCCTCTGGCACGTGCTGTTTATCATCGCCTTTTAATTTTTTTGCCGACGCACTCGTGAAAGAATTATTCATCTCAGGATTTTTTGGATTATACGACTGTTTCCTTTTCTTAGGTCTATCTTTTCTATGAGCACCTTGCGCTAACATGGCTCTAGTTACTTTTCTATGCATTTTAAAACAAATAAACTTGATAACGAACACTTATAACCTCAAAATAAACCTCGTGATTCAAAGAGAAATTACCAACTAAAATATACCTAACTAGTTTCCCTTAGAGAGTGAAAGAAAGGGACATGAAATACGGCTAACAATAGACGAGCAGCTGCTCCGTTATACCTGCGCGCTAAGCCTATACTAGCTGACCTCGAGCGCACAACTTTTCAAGGCTGTATCTCCAAAACTATTACTCGGATCAACTTGAGCATTTAGGACAATATTCTAGAGATGTTATAGAAATAGATAAGACAATAAAAAAAATCGATTTTTTGAAGCCGTGAAACCCATGTAACCCCTTAATATCGGAAGGAAATAAAAAAATGTGTTCTTAAAATGTACAGCATAAATTGGACAGTAAATTGTACTATTTACCTTTATACAAACAACGCTATTACAATTAGATATTATGAATTTATTACGAACAGGATCTGCTAAACACATGTTAAAACATCAAAATATCTTTGCTTAATTTTAAATTTAACATGTTTAACTAAAACTAAAATTAAATAGAAGTAAAAGTACTTACCACGTTTTATTCAGCAACCATAACCATATTGTTTTGTTCAGTTTTGTTATTGTATCGGTTCGAACGGGTGACAATCCCAAAGTCAGATTTACATTGTACAAATAATTGATTAATTCATGTTTTTCAAATAATTGTAGTATTTATATAAATATATAATTTTAAAACAATACTTACCGTGTATTACTTTTGTTATTAAGCGAAATATATTTGAATTATTCAATTATTCAGTGTACTTTAAATTTAAATATCATTTTATTATTGTAAAACGGACTGATATGCGCAGATGTGTTGCGCACTAACCTGTTGTTATAACGCGCATGTGTTATAAGCCCCCCTGCTGTTACTGGTGGAACGAAACTGAAGGCGACTTGTCGGCATCTACATTTGCAAGTTTTTTGATTCATTACCTGAAAGAGAAATGCAGTGATCCTAAACTGCCCATTGTCATTTACTCTGACGGGTGCTGCTACCAGAATAGAAATGTTGTTATGGCCAACCCCTTGTTTCAATATTGCTTGGAGAATAATATTCTAATTGAACAAAAATTTTTAGAGAGGGGCCACACGCAAATGGAATGCGACGCAGTCCACAGTATGATTGAGCGAAAGTTAAAAAAACCGTTTTATCCATTTGCCAAGTGACTACGTAAACATAACCAGAGAGGCCAGACGAAATCCCTGTCCAATAGATACGTATTACCTAACACATGGATTTTTTAAGGACTATTCAAAGCCATCCTCTATTCGCCCCGAAAAAAAAAAAGAATGAGCCCTCTGTTACTGATCTCAGACATTTGCAGTACAACCCAAACGAAAAAAAAATTATGTATAAAATTAATTTTAATCAGTCTCCAGCCATTGCCATGTAGAAAGGTAAATTACCCTAACGTTACAGACTACCCCCATTACATAAAGAGAGAATAAAAATTAAGCTACAAAAGTGGAAACATCTCCAAGAGCTTAAATCTGTATTGCCTGCCGATTGCGCTGAATATTATAGCAACCTTCCACATGTTTCATCATCATAGTAGGTATAGTCTTAGGCATTAAACTGCTATTTCCTTATAAAATAATCTTTGTTAATTTTTCTAATAAAAATCATTTTCTTGTATTTTGGTGTATTTATTTGCTATAAAAATATTATAGAAAATAGCCCGTATCTACCGTTTGCTTTGATTTACATTTGCTAATATCCCGTATATGCATTTAAACCTATGAAACTTGTGTTTTACTAAAACTTTTATTTTTTGTTAATTGAATAAACATAATTGAGTACTTTAAAAATAAAATTTATTTTATCCACTAACTGTTTTTTATTGTCCATACCGTGTGCAGACATTTTTCGTATTGTTATATTATACAAAAATGAATTTAACATTAAAAAATATTGGAAGATAAAAAATAAAAGCTGGTGAAAAAAAACGTTGTTTACTACCGTGTATAAAGTACATTCTTTACGCACTACACCGAGGGCGTAAAGTTGAAATTTTTTTTGCTAGTGCGTAAAGTGAAAAAAGTTGTTTTAATGAAAAAAATAACTTTTATATTTCAAATATTAGTGGATAATGTATACGGTAGTAGAAAAAATATTGTATGCAACTCGTGTGTAAAGAGTAACTACACACTTTTTGTATAAATAACTATATTAGCAAAACACGGGCATCTAAATAAAGATAACCGTGAACAAAATGATGGACCTTTTTTCATTCACAGTCATGGCTAAATACTTACTACGTAGAAGGCATATTAAAAAGGATGAATTAGAATCTTGTAAATGGCAACAATGAAATTTTTCTATGTTCTAACGCCTCGTTTGGGCTGTGGTATTCGTTACGTGTGTTTTGTTTACTCGCCGTTCTTTTGTAGTTTCACAGATTGTCGTAATTTGTTAGCTGTGTGAATAAAATAGGGGTTATATTCTGTTTTTATATGTAAAGAAAAGATCCAAGTAAAAGTTATTAGCGTTATTTGCATAAAATCCGAGTGGAGTGAGACATACATAAGCGAAGCACAAGGTAAGGTCGATAAACTGAGGCATACATCATTTGTGTTCTCAACCTCAAAGTAAGTTTTATTTACATCTTTGCGAATAAATAGGAGTATTAATATTAATTTACCGATGTATTATATATAAATTTATGATTGTAGGTTAGTAATCATGCCTGGTGGAACGGTTTGTAGTGTGTCAACTTGCAAAAGTAATTCAGCAAAGGCAAAAGCGGATGGACAGAATTTGATGTTTCCTAAGGACAGTCAGATTCGAAAGCAGTGGGTCAGAAAGTGTTACCGCAAAGATAAATGGAACCCTGATAATAAGAGAGTATGCAGTAAGCATTTTAAGCAGCATGATTTTGAAGATAAAATGCAAGCAAGGCTGTTAAACATTCAGCCCAAAAAACTAAGATGGTAAGATTTTCTAAATTAACAGCGTACTTATCAATAAAAAAAATTCATTATTTTTTAGCGATTCCTTCAATATTTTTACTCGAGCAGGAAGAAACACATAAGACATCTGAAAGGAATAAACGTATGTTACAGAAAGAAAATAAATCGGTAGTAAAAGATTTAATCCGTAAGACCTCGAAGATAATTCCCATACCGACAAAAGTGTCTAAAGTTGATTATACTGCAATTATTGTTTCTGAAGTTCCTAGCACCTTAACAGAAATAGGTATTGAAATTTTACAAAGAAAATTAGAGGCAATGCAGAACGAGAATATATCGCTTAAACAGAAAATTTCCGATTATCAAAATGAGAACATTTTAAAAGCACATATAACTAAACTCCAGGAAGATATTACAAAAGATCAAATTAAGTTTAAGGAAAGGGTAAAGCTGGCTTTCAAAGACGTTCTAACATCAAATCAAGTCGAAATCGTCTTAAAAAATAAATGCAAAGCGCGTTGGAGCACAGAAGAGTTGTCTAGAGCTTTTACTATTCGTTATTTCAGCAAACGTTCCTATATTTATCTAAGCCAATCACTGCTACGGTGTTATCTTTTGATGAAGTTAAGTTACTTGAATACTGCGAAAAGGATGACGAAATAATGGGACCACATACCTACATGCAAGTAGTAATGGCAAGAGGATTATTTGATAACTGGAAACAGCCAGTATACATAGGTTTTGACTACAAAATTACCAAAGATCTGTTGGAAAATGTTGTTTGTAGTTACATAAAATTCAGTATAACGTAGTTGCATGTGTGTCCGATTGTGGTAGTGGGAATCAAGGATTGTGGAAGGCAATGGGTATTACAGTAGAGAACACTAGTTCCGAGCACCCCGTGACAAAACAACCTGTCTACTTTTTTGCCGATGTCCCACATTTATTAAAGCTGTTAAGAAATTGGTTTATAGATACTGGTTTTATTTTACCTGGGAATATAAAAATCAGTAAAGATCCAGTAAAATGTTTAGTTGACAGCACCCGATCAGAAATTAGCTCCTATTACAAACTAAAGTTACTACATTTAAAGTGTGACAGGACATCAAATTAGCAGCTCAGTTATTTTCTAATACCGTTGCCACAGCATTAAAACAGTACTTGACAAAATTGCAGCTAAGCAAACAGGTGATTTCTTCCAGTTAGTGAACGATTGGTCTGATATTATGAATTAATATGCTCTAACAAGTTCTCTTCCAACAAAAAGACCATATGGAACGAATTTAGTGCTTCAGAATGAAGTACTGAAACAAATGTTGTCCACAATTACCGAAATACGATGCACTGGAAAAGATTTTCTCCAGGTTTTTCAAAAGCGCATAATAATATCGACAAAATCGGTGCAAAGCATGAAACAGGAATTTGATATTAAATATATAACTACGCATAAATTGAATCAAGACTGTTTGGAAAATTTTTTCTCACAAGTATATTTCTGGTAAAACAGTTTTACTAACAAAACAAATATTCAGTAATTTTTTGAATTCTCTTCAAATTATGAGTTTTTGTATTTTTATTACTGATATGTTGCAAGGAGTCACCTATGAAGATGCATTTTGAGACTTACTTGTTGAAAAATTATAGAGTTTTAAGGACATGTATTTTGTAATTTTAGGTAAGGTCCCGTGGAGGACTGCACGACCACCCATCTCCGCATAATACCATATATAGAATTAGAATTATTTTACTTGGGAAAAACCCTGGATTAGTAAAATCTCACTCAAACGTAGGAACTTCCCCAGGAATTCTAGACGACCAGTATTTGTTGGCAAGTGCTCTTAAGCAAGCTAAACTTAATCGTATCATTATACCAGAAGCCGAGCTGCAACAAGTATGTGACAATAAAGTTTAAACTGAATGTAGTACATCCCCAAGTAGCACGGATTCTCATTTATCACGTGGGAAGCAATCAGAGAAGGATGGGCTTGCTCATATTGCTGGTTATTTGGCCAAGAATCACAAAGCAAAGCACCCTAACTTGGGAATGTACACGTATGAAACCAAAGAAAATACATCCGTTCACAATTATAGCATGCCCTCCTGGATTTAGAGTTTGTCGTTTGGAGGTTTAATGCAACCATCAGAACAGTGGTTGCAGCAAGTCACAGAAATGGATGAATACTTCCAAAGGATGTATAAAAACATATTTAGTGATAAAAAGGAAATTGTCACAAAAACCACGCAGTATATATGTGACAATATTAAAGAGGTCCCCAGGGAACTTGTAAAATCGTTTTGCCGTCAGAGAATATTCATAAAAATCAAATTTCTCAATCTTGAAAATGAAGAAAGAAAATCAGAGAAAAGGAAGGCGTCTGAACCATCCAGAAAAATATTCAAAAATTTTAAAAAAATTGTAAATTAAAATTTTTAGCAAAAATCACATTATTTTTCATGTTCCCCCTTTGTATTTCTTATATATGTATTTTTATGCTTAAATCCTAGCTTTGTTACTAATATAATATTGCCAGACATGTGTAATTGTGTAATGCTCTCACACATGTATAATGTATAACCAGAGTGTGTTGGTTTTTATTATCACTTTGACCCTTTTTTATGACATATAGGAGCTCAACCATTACCAAAAAATTACATTTAGAAATAAAACATGCACAAAATTGTTGCCAACCATTTTATGACCACATCCCACATCATGATGAATTTATTTTCAGAATTTATGAATCACGGCAATCGATGGAAAAGAGAGATGGAAAACTTATCAAATGCAAGTTATGTTCGCGATACATAGAAGGAATTAAATAACGCTGTACTTAAACTGCCGTTAAACGGTAGCCTACTAAAATGCCGTTAATAGATATGACGTCATTGAAGTGACGCAGTTGACGGCTTTTTATTTACTTTGCTTAAAATGCCGTTAATCCAGAGTAGAAAATGACTGATTTCTATGCGCGATTACTTCTTAAAATTTTGCCGTAGCCCGTTTTCGCTTTGGAATGTTATTTTCGTCGCGTTTTCGTTATTATTGTAGCAACAATATGTGCTAAATGCTACAAGTTAATTTTAAATAAGGTATGAATCTGGATATTATTGGTGTAGACTGGTGTAAGTGTTTCAGTTAGTTTTTTTGATGAATTTTACCTAGATACATTTATAGGTTATGTATTGAAATTGAAATACATATATAGCGGTAATGTCGGAAATGCTGAAAGTTGGAGATAGGTTCAGCTCATTTTATGACGCAAAGAAATCGATTGAGGAGCTTGGTGAAAATACGTACACAACATTTTGGAAACGAGATGCCCGTACTATTGCAAGCAGTAAAATTGTGAGACCAATAGAAAGCTATTTGATATATTATCAACTTTTATATGCATGTAATCACGGTGGAAAAAAATTTAAGAGCAGTGGGAAAAAAATTCGGCAGTCTTGGACATTTAAAGAAGATTGTCCAGCACATGTAAGATTCAAGGCATCGTCTGATGGAAAAGCACTCGAAGTAACGTCGGTTCAAAACAAGCACAATCATGTCACTTCAAAGGTATGTTCGCAGAGTATAGTTGAAATATAGTAATTTAGAACTCTTCTTCAAACAGTATTATATTCATAATAGATATATTTTGTGGCTCCATGACAAAACAGCGCATGACAAAATGGCGCGGGACAAAAGAGCGCAGATAAAATAACGCGGGACAAAACAGCGCGGGCCAAAACAGCGCGGGGACAAAATAGCGCAGGACAAAATACCACTGGGACCAAATAGCGCAGGGACAAAATTGCGCAAGTACAAAATAGCGCAGGACAAAACAGCACAGGACAAAAAGCGCAGGACGAAATAGCGCAAAAGAAAAAGATGTTTTTTAATTATTGTAATTCATTGAAATAATGCGTAATAAAATTATAATCAGAGTCAAGTTAGCATTTACTCAAAAAAAGAGAGGACAAATCAGGCGAGAAAAATATTCCAGTATTCTAATAAAAATTAAAAAAAAAACTTTAACTAATTACCTAAACTGTGCGACCTGGAGTAATTGTGGGTTGCTGTATATGGCTCCAGGCCGCACAGGTTAGGTAAATTGGTTAAAGTTTTTTTTTTATTTCAATTATAATACTGGCATTTACTCAAAAAAGGCGGACAAATTAGACGTGCGGCTTGGAGTCGTTGTGGGGTTGCTGTATATGTCTCCAGGCCGCACAGGTTAGGTAAATTAGTTAAAAAAAAAATATTTTAATGATAATTCTGGAATATTTTGACACGCGTTTTTTATCCTGCGCTATTTTGTCTGCGCTCTTTTGTCCTGCGCTGTTTTGTCATATGGAGCCATATTTTGTAGGTCCTACATGCACATACCCCCAGCCAAAGAAGACTTTCCAGCAACATGAAGGAAAGCGCAAAGGATTATTTGAATATGAAGGCTAACAGAAAAGTGATACAACAAAAATTTCAAGAAAGTACTGGTAAAATTGTTACTTTACAAGATTTAACAAATATGAAGAAATCAAATCAAGATCAATCAAAGAAAGAAAACTTGGATAACTGCTTAAATATACTTAAAGCTAAACACGGTAAACTAAAATATTCTATAATCATCTTATTAGTCCTAATAACTGCTGTTTTTAGGTGCCAATGCGGCTGTTTTGAGAGACGAAGACAATAATTTCAGAGGACTTTTCATTCAAAGTCCAACCATGAAAAGCACAATGGAGGCTTTTCCAGAATTTCTTGCAGTGGATGCTACATATAAATTACTTAAAATAGGATTACCTGTTTTTCTCATAATTGTTGAAGATGGTAATTGTCAAACTGAAATAGTGGCTGTGTGTATATTGGCATCTGAAGATAAGGAAGGTTTTACCTGGTTCTTAGAAACATTCAAACAAGAAAATCCGTCATGGATCAACGTGAAATGCATAATGACAGACAAAGACTTAAATGAAAGAGAGGTAATTAAGAATTGTTTTCCCACCGCTAACAGTATATGTGTATTTCATACACTAAAAATTTTCCATCGTGAGATTTCTTGTCAAAAATTGGGTATCACTCCGAGTCAACGTACACTTAGTTTGGAACTTATTCAAAAATTGGTTTATTCCAAAACAGACAATGATTATCAAAAATACTTGGAAGCCTTAAAGAATAGTGTACCTCAAACTGTTTATAAGTATTTTATGAAAAATTGGAATAGCAGCAGAGATGAGTGGAATTTGTGAAAAAATAATTTTTTAAATAATACAAATAACCGCCTAGAGTCTATAAACGCTAAATTAAAATCTGTTATAGACAAAAATAGTCCCTTGGAACATTTTATAAACAGCTTGTTTACAATCGTTGCAAGTTTAGAGACAGAGAGGGACCATAAAGCAGTTTATGGTATTTTGAAGAAACCCGTCGATATGTTCCCGGAAGATTCAGTTGAAAAGAAATATTTTGAATTGCTTACACGTGAAGCATCGAAGCACGTATTAAGAGAAATTCGTCTTTCTAAACACATCGAAAAAATTACCATTTCTACAGACAGGTATTACACCATTACTGATTCGCGGATCTGTGCAAACTACGGTTTCTTCTTGCAGCTGTGTGATATACACTGCAATGATTTTACCTTGCAAGCATATTTTTGCTTTAAGAAAGTATTTAAATGTCGAGCTCTTTGACAGAACGATTGTAAACTCGAGATGGACTATTACCTATTACAAAGACAATCAGCGAACATTAACGAGTTTTTTAGAAAATATTGAACCGACCAACCGGGACTCTCCGAGTACATCTAATAGTAATGGTCAGTCTATATCACTGACCACAAACCGATTTCATCCACCAAGTACCTATACACAAAGACGAAAAAAATGTCTTTTGTTATGAACAGAACTGGCAGACTTAGCAGCTCAACGGACGGGCATGTTGTTTGAGCAAAGGCTTAATGTATTAAAAACTCTTAAAACTTTGTGGGCCAATGACACTGATGTTGCAATTGTGAATGCAGACGAAAATCAGACCCAGTTTTTTATTGGAAGCAATGATGAAGTTGTATTTGAAAGTGAAAATCAGTTTTTTGTGGAACACTCAGAGGTTTGTGACGATGTGGTTCCCCAAGACAGAAATAATACGAATGAAG